>CAJVPT010002602.1:0-17232 GCA_910592055.1 Acaulospora colombiana
GTGTACATAAGGGAATATTAATGATTAAATTAAAAGCTATATGGCATGACTACGCCAGCATTAAAAAAAAAAAAAAAAAAAAAAAAAAAATTTTTTATTTTTTTTAAGTTAAAAAAATGTTTTTTTATTATAATTTAATAAAGTTTAAAAAAAATTTTTTTTATATTATTTAAATAATATAATTAAATAATTTTTATATTATTATAAGCTATAATTTTTAAAATATTTATTAAAAAACAAATATTTTTATTAATTTTAAAATATTATGTAAAATTATATCAAATTATAAAAGTTAAATAAAATTTATTATACTGTATATCTATTTTTAATAACTTTAATAATATTTTATAGAAATAATAAAACAAAAATTTTTTATATAATTGTATAAAATAATATCAATGGTGTAATTTATTTTTATTTAAATTTTAATTATTTGTTAATATATCACAATATATTATATCAGCAATTCTAAAAAATTTTTATTTTTACTTTTATTTTTTATATTTATATTATATTAGCAATATCAAAAAAAGTTTTTTGCATTTAGATTTTTTAATTTATATAAAAAAACTAGTTAAAATAAATAATTTTTATAGATTTAAGAGTTAATTGTTAAATATTTAAATATATTATGTATTGTATTAGATTTTTCAATAAATTTATTTAAGTCTATTTGTTAAAAAATTTTTTTTTGTTTAAAAATTAATAAAATACTTAACAAATTAATGAATATTTTTAATATATTGAAATCTTATTATAAAAATTCATTAAATAAGAATTATTAATAATTCAAAAATTTTTTCTAATAAATTATTGATACACAATAAATACTTATTCAATATCAAATTTCAGACAAATAAATCAAATTTAAATAACTATAAAAATGATTTTTGAAATTTAGAGATATTCTACTATATATGGAATATCTAGTTATTTTTTGAATAAAAAAAAATCACAATGAATTTAGTTCATAAAGAAAAATTTTTGCAATAAAAATTTTAATTATATTTATATTTTTAAGAATAATTTTTGCAATAAAAATTTTAATTATATTTATATTTTTAAGAATTATATTTATATTTTATTTTTATATTACTCAAATTTTCTTAAAATATGTCTTAAGGCTTAACAATATTTGCTAATCTTTTAAAAAATTCTAGTTGTCAATATAGAAAATCGAGATATTGAGTTAAAATTATTATTAGATTGTATTTATTTATTTTTATCCATTTATTTTTTAAGAATAAAATTATTCTTATAGTTAAAATGAAAGAAATAAATGCATTTGTTTAGAGCAGATAAGAATATTGATTCATATTGTCATAAAAGTTTTGAGTTTTATATTCTAAATTTAATTGAGTAAAATTTTTATACTTATTCTTTTACTTGAAATACTGTATATATTTTTCTATTTGTAAAAATGTATTTAAGATATAAAATCAAGCTAATTTTTTTTTTTTTTAACCTGCAGTCAGGTCAGTATAACATATTTTTATTGTATATATGCTAGGTATTTACAAATTATTATGACTTTCATATATTGACTCACTCATTATCGAAAAGCTATTTCTCCAAATACAACCTAGGGAATAATATTTCGCTTCTTTACTAATTGGATAATTCCTTTAATTAATAAAATTATTGCCTATAGGGCTGTAACAAGTTTACCTAAGCTGCCTGAAAAAAGCATGGCTTTACACCTGAAAGTCAGATAACAACTGCTAAAACGGTCTTAGAAAACTATGGGTATTTTGATGAGATGAATATCTTTTCTTAAAGACCGGAAAGATGTTGTCAAATAGGATTTCAAGATAATCAAGGATTTAGACCTCCGACCGTGAAACACTAATGACTTGCTAGAACACATGATATTTCAGAACACATGACCTGACCACCGATCCTGAAGCTCCAAGGTAACGCGAGACCCGAATTACTAATAGTATATAAACAAATACCAATAGATTCATAGTAATAGTTGTGTTTGTCATTTAGGGGAAACAAGAGATATTATAGACATATTTATTTAGCATTGTGTTTTATTATGATTGTTTTTATCATATTGTTCTTTATTTTCTTTTCTTTTCTTTTTATTAATTACATGCATATGATCTTCCGGGAGAACCACTAAAATTATATGTATATTATTTCATGTATTTTTATTATATTTATTTATGTTAAGAAAACATGTATTTAAAGGCTGTCTTTTTCCTTTACTGACAACTCAGAGTTGTCTGCTCCTAGTTTACATTTAATAAAGTTTTCCTTTAACTAAGATACATGATGATGAAATGACTTCCTAACATTGCACATATTACATTTGGTAGCAGCGGATGCTTCTTTCATTCCCTCTTTTCTTTGGATTTTTCTTTTTTTAAATTTTCTTAAGAGAAACTTTTTCTTTGAAAAGGAAGGATTCTTCTTGCTTTATCGTACTTTTTTTACCATATTGCACAAAGGTTCACCCATGGTTACACAAAGGGTAGAAGGATACTTGAAGGTTACATGAAGCAAATTTGAGACTATTTGGAAGGGTACAATCAGGGTTACACATAAGAAATACCATTGTATCACAAAGACCCGGATAGGAGTCTGAAGGTCCTAGGAAAGTAGCGCGAAGGTCCACCAAGAAGTTACACAAAGATCTACCAGGCACTTAGGATTAGTTACTTGATAATTTCATAAATCCATATAAATAGCTGTAGACGATCTTGGTTCACTGGAAACGTGGTGACCTATGACATATGCCTTCGAGCTGGTCAGCTATATAGCACCTAGTGCAGGATAATAATTGAGGCTATAGCATTTATGAAATTATCAATGTAATTAATATTGGAATGTTAAGGAAATCTCAATACTTAAGGAAAAATACTTATCTTTTTTCAAGAGAAGGACTAAACTCTGCGAAAATGTCAGCTACCCTGAGACAATACCCATATAATCAGCCTGAACTTCTGATGAAAGGATTCTAGTGCAATAGTGATGGCCCAGAGGGTGCAACATCACTATTATGACCGGCCCAGAGAGCACAACAATGGCTACTAGTCTCCTAACTCCTCCGCTCAAAGAAGACACATACTGTTACCAATCGACTCACCTGAATTTCTGGTGAAAGATTTCTAGTGCAATAGTGATGGCCCAGAGGGCACAACATCACTATTACAACTGGCCCAGAGAGCGCAACAGTGGTTACTAGTCCTCTAACCCCTTTGTTCAGGAAGACATGACTTGCCACCGGGAAAGCTGTGAAGGTTTATTATATCTATATGCAAGGTCAGATTTTCCTCTTCCAATTGTATAACTGAAACTGTCTCAGCACACTTGGAAATGGCGCACAGTTTAAGGGACTGCTGGGAATCTTTAAGTTGTTGAGTAAGGGAGTTAACCTTCTCCCTTAAGGACCGAATATCTTGCTGGGATTGTTGCTTGGCAAGATGGCGAGCGAGATATTTTTGTTTATGGATGTGAGGCATAGTAGTTGTAGTTGTTGTTGGTGAATTGGATGAAATGAATATGAAAACTAGTCGCAGAAAGTATTGTTTAAATAGAGAAATTTCTGTGATAACTTGCAGTTTCTAGATCACTGAAAAGGGAACCACATATAAGAACACAAGGATAGACACATTTAACACATGTGGTGACAGTGAAGATCCATGAGTTGACACACCAAATTAGGAACAACAATGGATTAAGGAAAGCGATAAGGAAAATAGTAAACACCTGACCAAGAGGAGCCAATGAAAGGACACTCTCACTAATGACAAGGACTAAGGATTGGAAAATTATAGAACCAGGTATTAAATAGTGCAATAGATTAGTAGCATGAGGAAACTGGACAATATACTAGAGACATGTTTTTCACGAGTAATGACACTACACTGAGAAAATTCTAAAAGGCATTATCTAACAAACAAGCTTATTCAGGAGTCTGTTATAGGTATTTTAACTGGTCACTCAAAGTTGACTATGTATAATAGACTTGAGGAACTCAAGGCAGTAATACACTACTGTAAGGATCAGTTAATCTCAGACTATGTAAGTATAGAAAGAATACTCAGTAGGTTGACGTAAGGGCATAATTTCTGAAATATTCATGTGCTGAGTGTGAAAACCTTTCTACTGTTTCCAGAGAAGCAAAGATAGGATTGATAACAAACACACACACACAAGAAACACACACACATACAGACACATACAAAACACACACACATGAAAGATACTGACAGAAAGCCTAGAAAGAAAGGCAACAATACGAAATGAAAGAATAGCTGCGCGAAAGAATCATTGCCATAGAAAAACAGACAGAAATTACAAGAAAATCGACACACGAAAAACAATGATCACCCGTACAATGTAGAATTTAGATATAAGTTTGAATTTCACTTTAGCGCTGATTGAATCTATATGCTGCTCACGAAGTTAGTTTAAAGCACAAGACATGAGCATGTAAGCATATAGATAAGAGACTATTCTAACTGCACACTCAATTATACTTGTGCACGCCAAATAGCCTCTCAGAAACTCGTGCATGTATGCAACTTGCCAATGAACGTATACTGCCAGACGAAGCCGCATGAAAGAACGACCACAAGAACTACACGAGCTCTAAACAATGGACCTATTGACGGCAAGAAACTGAGAAAGACCGTCGAAACCCAGAAGGAACCAAAAGACATCGCCACTGGAGATCGGCCAAGCGAAATACGCTCCAGAATGGCCAAAGTCGTCAAAATTGCTGAAAGAAAAAAGAGACAGATGAAAGAACTCCGGCGACACCGTTTTCCCACCCCAAGAAGACATAAGTTAGTATATGGACGAGGAAAGAAAGAAACAAGAATGAAAGAAATGAAAGAACTTATCTAACTGCCGTGAGAAACCACCAGAAACGAAGGAAGCCAGAACCAAAATCAACACGAACATCCTGAAGACCACAGGGAGACAAAAAAGAACTCTAGATCAGAAATAGAAAGAGAAAAGGTTAGTAAGAATGAGCGAGACTTCTATGACCCAAAGAAACTTACAGGAAGGAAGCCTGCCAAAGTTCGTGACAGCCACATTGCAACACGGCACCCTGAAATCCTGTGAAGAATGGCGAATAACTGAAACTGAGAGAAACCGCCACCAAAAGAATAGAAATAGCTGAGAAAAGGAAGAATTTATGAAAGAATGGACAAGAAAAGACTTACCTGAGAACTCCAGAGGCCAGCAGAACTCCAACTGCCATAAACAAGAGCCGAAATCTGGAAGACCACCCGGAATCGACAAAAGAAAGGAAGGCTATACCACTCGAAAGAAGAAAGGTTAGTATAAAAGAACAGAAGACAAGAGAAAATGGAATGACAAAGAAACCACCGAAAGAATAGGAACGGCAGAAACTTATCTTAAAAAGGGCCGAAACACTTAAGACGACTGAGAAGATCGCCTGGGAGTTGCCGAAATGCTAACAGAGAACTCCCGAACAAAAAGACCAGTCAGATAACATACCGCGACCCAGGAGACCTATGAGCTGCACAAAAAAAAAAGAAGGGTTAGTACGACCAAAAAGATCAAGAACACTGAAAGACTTATCGCCGTGACGAGAAGAAAAGATTTGCGAAAAGAGAACTGCCCGACGAGACCAAAGAAGACCCCGACCGATGAAATCTGAAATCCCCTCCGTCCACAGAAATAACCTGAATCTATGAGAGAAAGAAGAAGTCAGAAGGTAAAGAAAAGAGAAGATTAAAAAGAAAACTTACCATTGCCACCGTCTGAATCCGCGAAAAGTTGTGAAAAATCCTGAAAAAAGAAACAAGATAGAAAAAGAGGCTATTAGGATACTTACTATCAACCAATCAAGAACCATCACCGAATCAGGAATACTTACTGAACCCTCAATACATATACGCCACAAGGAAATACAAGATCAAGACCTTACCTAGTTTCCCAGATTTCGCGAAGACAGATTGTGCCACGATACAAGGCATATGGCTACAATCATATCTGAAATGATCGGAAACCTTATGCTACCATGCGAGTTTTGGGTTTTATAGGGAATAGCTAATCCTATAGCTCAGAACGAATATGGGCAGTGATCACGAGAAATCGAAGTTAAACGTGACCAACAAGAAAGATGACACAAACCACATGAAACATGGCATTTACTAAGAAGTTAATTAACACAAGACCACGAACACGAGCACATGTCGCTAAGTGCTAGAGGCTTACTCCAACATTTGTTTATGCTAGGCATGAATAGTGGATCACGAGAAACTGACAACCACATCAGAAACTCTTAAGAATCACGCATTACAACCCACCATCACAAGACTGGACCATAATCTCTTGACATTCCAGCCACAGAAATGACGTACACAAGGGCATAGTCATTGAGGACAATGATTCTTTTAAGGAGGGAAGAATGTAACAAATTTACCTAAGTCACCCGATGAAAACATAACTTTACACCTGAAAGTCAGATGACAACTGCTAAAACGGTTTTAGAAAACTATGGGTATTTTGATGATACAAACATCTTGTATTAAAGGTCGGAAAGATATCGTCAAATAGGATTTCAAGATAATCAAGGATGTAGACCTCCAGTTGTGAAACACTAATGATTTGCTAGAACACATGATATTTCAGATCACATGACTTGACTGCCGATCCTGAAGCTCCGAGGCGACGCGAGACCCGAATTACTAATAGCATATAAACAGACACCAATAGATTCATAGTAATAGTGGTGTTTGCCATTTAGGGGAAACAAGAGGTATCATAAACATACTTGTTTAACATTGTGTTTCATTATGATTGTTTTTATCATATTGTTCTTTATTTTATTTTCTTTTTCTTTTTATTAATTACATGCATATGATCTTTCGGGAGAACTACTAAGATTATATGTATATTATTTCATGTATTTTTATTATATTTATTTATATGGGAAAAACATGTATTTAAAGGCTGTCTTTTTCCTTTACTAACAACTCAAAGTTGTCTGCTTCTAGTTTACATTTAATAAAGTTTTCCTTTAACTAAGATACATGGTGATAAAATGACTTCCTAACATTGTACATGTTACACCAAGTAAGCAGATCTGGTATATTGACCTAATTTGACAAATCTGGAAGATTTGGTCACTTTGGTCACTTTGGTTACCAAATAATTAATATTCAATTATTTATATAAAGACCGGTTGTCCAAAGCAGTTGACCCAAGGTTTTACCTATTGAATTCTCTTATTCTTGACATTATATATCTCTAATAAACCTTCTAATTAAATCAAATCACTCAAAGCCTCTTTCAACGTGTTTGTATAACCTCTAATATCCTTGAATTATCAACTTTGATATATCACAACTGAGGTTTTTTCCCTCAACTTAAAGTTGATTACTGCTATGGTTGTCCCATTTATCTATCTGATTTGGAGGTTATTGAATAGGTTGACAATATCTATATAATTTCATTCTTCTAGAAAGTTAAAAAGACCTATTTTAGTTTTCCTATATCTTGGTATTCTTTTATTAATAGGTAGTTAATCTACTATTGGATTGATAACTGTATTGAAATCTCTTATGATTATAATCTTGAAGTGTTTTTTCTGCTTATCTAGGATTTTATTTTGAAGAAATTGTTATAGCCATCTATTAACAGGTTTTTTTAATAGCAGATATACTTGATAAATATAGAGCTTACATTTTGTTGATAAAAAGTTGACTTCTATTATATAGTTTTTTATTTTTTTTAATAGATTCCAACTTTTTTTTGGTGTTTCTATTAATAAAAAGTTTCACTCAGATTTTCTAAGTTTCTTATTATTACTACTATAAAAAAACAAGTATATTTGTTATGAGATGAAAGCAAATTCTGCTACTTTACTTGTTAGCTTAGTTTCAAAGATACCTAAGATATCTATGTTGAGTTTTTATATAAGTTTATATAATCTTTATTGATCCAGACTGGTATTAATTTCTCTAATATTATATGTTCAAATTGAGATAGTATCAATTATATAGAATTATTTATAGTATACTTGTTATATAGTGTATACTCTTTTTGAATTCTATTAATAGTGTTTTTTTGATTGTACTAATGAAGTTCTCTAGTGATATGCCATATATTATATAGAGAAGGGCTATATTAGTATCTATTGTTTTCTTTGAAATTGTATCTATTTTCTAGAACAAGTTTGTGAATTAGATTCTCTCTTGGTGTACTTTAATTTGACTGGTATTAATCTCAGAAGTAATTGTTTCATTATCTCTCTCTTATCCTATTCTGATTATCTATTTTCTCTAAGATTAGATTTATTCTATTATTTAATTATTTGAGATTATTCAGGATCTAATAAAGGGGTCTTGATCACTTTCACTTACAGGATAGGACTTTTAGATCTATTATATAAACTTTTTCTTCTATTATAATGATTGATTAGCTTCCTATTACTATCAGTAGTGAAGTATCTGAAAGTCTCTATTATTTCAGTGATGTTTTTGTTACCTTAAGAGTTATGTCTTCTTCTTTTTTCCCTTCTTTTTAGGTCAGCACTTTTCTTAAACTCATCTTTTTTTTCTGAGTCTTTCTCAAATGCTATATATCAACTTGCCCTGATATTGTTTCAAATGTCAGTTTGACTCAGTTATCTTGAGTGCAGTTTGGCCTGTATTATTTCAAAATATGATTTTTTTTTATTATAATTATTGTTTTCAATTTGAGCCCCTTCATTGTCTTGCATTGTTTCTTTCCTAAAGTATTCCCTAGTACTCTAATTGAGTTTGTAAATATATATAAATATATTTTGTTCTAATGCCTTATGCAGCTCTTCTGCTATTGCAAAACAAATTACTGTATATCCTTTTTTTTTAAAGTAAATGGATTTCTTGATATATAATATGCTTTGGTCCTTACATATGGTGTTACTCTTACTATGAGACTTGTAAAAATATTGTGTATTCCATACAATCATAAAGACTGACTATTATAATTTTTGAAAATAGCATCAACTTTAAGATAATCTGATTTTTGTTGAATGAGATTGCTCTAAAGATTTCTGTTTTGATATGGATAAACTATCTATCCTCTAAGTCATATTGATTTGGAATAAGTTATGCCTTAATTCTTCTTTCAGAGAAAGAGTAGTTATAAATATAGATATTTAAGACCTTTTCATATTTCTGTAAGGCAATCTTAATTTCTTGATAAATATGGTTGTGGTCAAGATTGATTAATATAGCAACCACTGTCTTGTTTCTTTTTTTTGCTATCTCTTGTTTGAAGAACTTCTTTTCTAGTAGTGAATATGAAGTTTTCCATTTCTTTTCTTGTATAGAAATCAAGGTAAAGTTTTCTTCTTTATTTTTATTGATCTTCTCTATATATTTTAAGGCATCTTCAATTTTCTTAAAGATACAAGTTGTTCAGGCATTACTAATGATGGGTACCTAAAGTATTTAGCATATAAAATTTCACAGATCACTTATGTCCCTTTTTGAGAGACAAAATTCATAGCTCTTCACTTTAATAGGGACAAAAGTCAGGAAATGCTATAAATCAATGATTTAGATAATGGAGAACAATTGTATGTAGTTTTTTTATAGTTATTAATTTAAAAATTTCAATTTTTCCTAGAGAGGGACATTTGACTTATGTCCCTGCCTCCCCTTTTAGGGACCCATCTTTAGGCATTACTATACCTCAGAAGACACAACCATACACTTCTAGGTAATAAAATCTACTTTGCAATAATAGAAAAAAAGTTTTGCTCAACTTGAAAAACAGATATCCTTAGATTATTTTTGCTTTTAGGAAGGAAAAAAAGCAAAAACAAGCTGATTTATAATAGACTTCTTAAAACCCAACCTCAACTTCACAAAGCTCTTAGTCAGGCCAGTGCAGGTTAACATTTTTCTATGCACTAAGAGATATCTTAAAAGCAATAGATTACATCAATAAATCAGCATAACCTCAAAACTAACTAAAACCCAAGAGGACGTCCAAGTCTCTTTGGTTAAATAGCTAAAAGATCACAACAACACAAAAACTTCAGATCAATTAATTCATGTCATATGAACACAAACTCGTTAATTTTTTATCGGGTTGATATGTATCAAAGCAAGTTGATCAATTTGCAACAAAACAATTTAATGTGACAAATTAACAAACTTGAATATATGTGATCAACCAGCATATGTTATCTAAAGCAAGATCAACAGTTGATCACAGCCAGTTACATGTTAATAAATAAATACTAGGCATATAAACATATATAGCCATGTGTTATAGATTTTCTAATATTAATATAGTAACTTATTGTCATATATGCCTAATAGAAAAATAATATATAAGAGTATTTATTCAATTACGTGGTTAAGAAACACTTATACAATAACAACATGTATTAAATTTTTTGTGTATCATATAACACAGGTTAATAAAAGAATAAACAATAATTAGAATCCTAGAGAGAAATGAAAAGAAGCTATTAAAAGTATTAGGAAAGATAGCTTCTTATTAAGATCCTTAGCAAGTACTCTGGAAAACAAGAAAGATATAGCATGAGCTAAGATCAACAATAACTAATCAACTCCACATTCCTGCTGAGTCAATGCATGTTCCTCACTACTAGATAATATTATTGCCAATATATTGAGGATAGATCCTTGGGTGCTGGCAAAAGAATGTTGCTGTGGCAGTATATCTGTACTCTCTGGAAAAAGGGGCAAGGTAAAAAAGAAGATTTGAAAGTACCTATATAGAATAAAAGATATATAATATATTAATAAGCAAGTCAGTAATATAGGCATCAAGCTCTAATTAAGTTAAAGTTTCTATGATGAAAAGCACCCCAATGGAAGTTTAACCAGCTTCTACAAAACTTAAAGAAGCGCACTTTATTAAGGAAGTCATAATGGAGAATAGAGCAGTGATAGAACAAATAGAAACAGAAGTATTAAAAGAAACAGTGCAGGTAAGTTTGTATTATAGACAGCATATCTTATAATACAAGAAATATGGTTCAAGGGACAACAATAAATCTATTCTTCATAAAACAATAGGGATCAATCAAGGTGGAGGTACTCCAAGCCATATTGCTATGAAAAAATAGAGAAAAGGGAATTACATATCTCAAAGAAGCTTTAAAAATATCTAAGCAATTAATCCTTTCAAAATAGAATTTATCAATAACAACCATTGAATTACATTTGGCTTTGATGAAAAAGAAGATACAGCAAGAAGTTTGGAGGCTGTTAACAAAAAAGAAACTAAGACCTTTACACTTAGAAAAATAGACAAAAATATAAGTACATGACCAGTCTTTCAAAGATATGCTCAAAACAAAAAGTTCTTCAAGTCAGAAAGTTTTTTATTAGCCAAAAATAGATCAAAATATATCACATTGATAGATACAGAATGCAAGCTTGGCAAATATGTAATTAGACAAACAATAGAAGAATTTGGAGAGATTATTAATATTCATAAATATTGAATATCTTTTTATCAAAAGCAGTTCAGAGTTCACCTTTATGCTTATCAAAAATATATCAACTTGGATAAGTAATTGATGATCAAGATAAAATCCAATCAAGTACAGTCTGTAATAGTCCACAAGAAACAAGATGATCAAGAAATTACTCAGATTCTAAAAGAGAGAAAGAGATACTTCTTAAGACTTTATATAATTAATAGATTATCTACAAAATCCATAGAAGAAACCTTAAACTATATGAAGACTAAGGCTATTTATATACCAAAAAAACAAGATTATCTTGGTATCAGAAAACTATACAGTAGTGTACTTTGAGAATGAAAAAGATTTAAGAGAGGCACTTCAGCACCAAATAAAGATTGACAATCAAAAGCTAGAATAAAGTGCAAAGAATTATTATCATCACAAGGTGTCAGCTGATCTGGTTAAGTCAGACAATACACAAATAATAATCAAAGAAGCAAGGGAACAAGATTGCAAATGCTGAAATAGAGCAAGTGGAGATAGAGAAAATAATAAAGATAGTATAACAACTAAAAAAGAATTTATATTGGCAATAAGACTTAGAAAAAACAATAGTCAGCCAGAAAATAGAAATAGTATGATGAAATATATATCACTAATAACTGGTAGCAATAGAGAACCACTAGGAAGGTAGAGACATTAGAAAGCAAATCAAGTCCCACACTAGGCTTCATAATATTTCTCAAAAACAGATAATAAAGCTTTGGATACCAAGTGGTATTAAAGACAAACAATAAGATGGGAAACAAGAAGCCTAAGATCAACTGCCAAGCAAGAGTCAGAGGTAGCCCAGCTGAGCAAAATATTAGAGAAGCTTAGCAAATAACTAGACAAACTAGAGAAAGGTCTACTTAAAAGAAGGGCCAATTGCTCTTAAAAAGGACATACCAGTTCAATTACAAAAAGAAAAAGAATATCAGTTCACTATTCCCAAGTCAAAAATACAAAACAAGGGTAATATACAACAAATAGAGAAGAATATAGTAGGTGGCAGCAGATTGATTAAGATCTTGATACTTTTCTGCAAATAAAAAAAGATAAATTTTTAGAAAGAAATGAAGAGAACTAACATGTAGAAAAAACAAAAAAGGAAGATATATAGAAAAGGATAATTAGAATAGAAACATATAATATTAAAGGTATTACAGATAGTATAAACCAGTATAGTCTTATAAAAGAAATGTAGGAATAAGATATTGAAATAATGAGGCTAAGCAAAACAAAACTAATCAATACAAAGGCAAAATAGGCTTTCCAGAAGCAAATGACCTTTAAGCATTTTCATAATATCAATAAAGACACTCTATATGGTGCAAACGTTAGTTTCTTGATAAGAAAAAATCTAAAAAGAAAAGTAGCTTCAATAGAAGAGGCAGAAAGATACATAATAACAGTTAATATGCTCATGAAATAGAACAAGATACAATATGTATCATTCAGATCTATATTCTTTCAAACAAATAACAAAGCATAAAGGTATAGAAAAAAGTACAAAGCTTCATTAAAGAAAAAAATAGACAAGGCTTTCATATAATAGTAATGGAAGACTTTAATGCTACATACAATCTTGCAAAAGACTGAGCATCAATATCTAGAGTTAAATTTAAATCTTCTTGGTACCTGAAAATACTACTATTCAACTTTTTAAATAAATGGTTTTTTTTTTATATACAGACCATATAAAAAGAAAAAGATAAACCTTTAACAAAATGGGATGCTACTAGCAGTAATCAGATTGATTGTTATAGATATTTCAAAGCCTTATAAACTATCCAATACTCAGATTCAATAGCCAAAGTATGGAGGAAACAATAGGAAGTAATTATACTATGCCAGTGCTAACAATGTATAATACAATCTCTTTATAAGAGATATCAAAAACAAGTCTCGCACAAAGAGTAAACAAAGAATTGATATAAAGGGGTCAACACCTGAGCAGTGAAAATCATTCAATAAAAGCCTAAATCATAAACTCAGAATAGTAATGAATCCATTGTTTAAAGAAGAACCTGAAAAAGATAAAAGAGAAGCTCAAGCAAACAAGAACTGGAAGACATTTGAAGAACAAATATGTAGGACAGCATATAACAAGCTTAAAATCAAGAAGTTATCTGTTTCTCAAGAAAAACATCATAGGCATGGACCAGAATTCATCAAGTATCTGAGGGCCCTTCAATTATTTATACTCTTTAAGAAGATAGAAAGTACATATTATTCAATTAAATTGCAAGCCCTTAGCATGATAATTAAGAAACACAATGCTAACTTCAGTCCTAATCATCAGATTAAAAACTATTGCATCCAATATAGCATTTCTCAAATTCCATGGAAACTATTAAAAAGAATATACAAGATACAATAGAAGATCTAAAACTTGCTTGTCAGAATACAGAAACAAAAAAAAAAGAGATGCTATCAAAAGAGCCTTGAAATAGAGATATGATAACTTACATAATAATCAAAGGAGAATAGTAAACTCCTTGACCAATAGAAAGTGAGTAAAATAATACTGGATAGAATCAAGATTAAAGATAGAGAAAAGAAATATATAACTACTAAGAAGGAAGAAATCTAAAGAGAAATAAGAAGATATCATCATGAGATATTAAAAATACTAAATGCCAATTTTGACAACCTTACAGAAGATTGAAAAGAAGAATACAATTCTAAAGGTTATATTAAAAAAAAGTGATACAAAGATCTATTGGAGCCAATCTCTAAAAAAAAACTACAAAAAATACTTCAAAGACTTCCCAATAATAAAGCCTTAGGGAGATTACAAATCAGTTATGAAATATTAAAAAGACTGGATCAAGAAGGAAAAGAATATCTTAGAAAAATACCTAACTGCTTTTTAAGATGGGAAGTTACTCCAATAGGATGAAAACAAAGCCATATATATTCTATAGCAAAGCCAAAACCATGGGGATGTGAACTTCTCAACACCAGATCAATAATATTGCTAGAGGTCATATGAAAATGCTTCACCAAAATCCTTACAAATAGATTGAGAAATATCTACAAGACTAACAATATCTTAAGAGGACCTAATTATGCAGGATTACTAGAAAAAAGTATAGTAGAACTGATTCAAATTCTCAATAATATTTGTGAGGAAGCAAGAGAAAATAAAAAGAAGCTATGGATACTTTTTCAAGACATAGCAAAAGCATATGATACTATTAGTTTGAATATATTAATTAAAGCAATGAATAGAATAAAGATACCAGAAGGTTTTATCCAAATAATAATGAGTCTATTTCGAAATTGAGAATTTAGAGTTATATTTGAAAAAGATCTAACTGAAGTAATTATAGCAGAAGATGGTATTGATCAAGGAGAAACCATTAATCACCAATATGAAGGATATTCTATAACCTTTTATTATGCAAAATTCAATATGATGAAATAAAAGGCTACAAAATGTCTGTAGCTTGGGATCCAGAATTAAAAGAAAACACTGAAAAAAGGTTAGAATTAAGACATGCAGCTATTACATTTATGGATAATACAACATGGATAGCAAGATCCAAAGAGGATATGAAAAAGATTTTAGAAGAAGCAAGAATTTTTTATAGGATAAATGACTTACAGATTAATAGTAGCAAATTAGTATTAATTATTATTAACAATTTTAACCAATATCTAGAAGAGGTTTAAGCAGGGATCAACAATGAAGTAGTTAGAGAATTGGATAGAGCTAAACAGACAAGATTCCTAAGGATCTGTAGAGGTAATCAGAAATCTGTTATCGAGCTCAAAGAACAGACACTTAAAGAAATTAATATGGTTACCAAGTCCCTAAAGAATAAAAAGTCAACCAACAAACAAGTACTTTATATTCTGAACAGAGTCTTAATACCTAGAATAAAATTCAGAATGTAGCACAGTATACTATCTAGGCAAATGTATAATGCCTTGACAATGGTATATAGAATGCTATTTAAAAATAAGACCACATTATGTCAATTCATATCTAATAGTGTAGTATATATTTTAGGATTTACAATTTAAAGAGTATTTGAATGTTGCAAAAAGAAAGTTAGATAACAGGATTGTGTAATAGGTTAAAAAACTTAAGACCAGCTAAAATCACAACAATCATCAGATTAAAACAATCACAGATCAAGTACTAGAAACCTTTCAATCTACTCACATATAATTCACTAAACTATTTTCTAAAAAGGAACAACTTTGCATTACAAGTACTGAAACTGACCAAAGATATGGAGATAATCTTCCATAGCTGAAAGTGGAATGATATCTTTAATTAGAGTATTAGAAATAGTTCAATTAAAGATCATCTGACAACAAATGAATACAATAAAGCCATTCCATTATTCCAATACAATAAGTTGATATATATGAATCAACTTATTAACTATGAAATTAGTGAAATATTGGACTGGCAAATGCTCCAACTCTTATAAAAGACAAGTAAGGGATCTATTCTAGAATGATACTTATCAATAATAAGGGAGTACAAGAAAACAAGCTAGGATAGCTCACAAGAACTTGGAAAGAAGATTGGTTAAAGTGAAGTTCAGAATATTTAGACTTAACCTTAATCTTAATAAAAGGCAAAAACTTTGAGTAGTCACCAAAAGCAATAATCAGCAATGATAACTTATCTGGAAAAGGTTGTTTCTAAGTAACAAAAAAGATGTATTAAAATAGATTATTTCAAATGTAACAACTCCAAGGAAAACTTAGAATCAAGCTTGACACGATGTTAGGGCTATCTAGAAAGGATCAAGACTGAAAACTAATGCATAGTAAAATCAAACTTAGAACAAATATATATGATTTCTTATCTTAATACTAGGAAATCTACAAGAAGAACTCAACTTTTAGAAATCTCTTATTCCAAGATAGCTTTAGAGAGATCAATAAGTAGAACA
The DNA here is from genome assembly GCA_910592055.1 of Acaulospora colombiana. Lineage (NCBI taxonomy): Eukaryota > Fungi > Glomeromycota > Glomeromycetes > Diversisporales > Acaulosporaceae > Acaulospora > Acaulospora colombiana. The sequence continues at coordinate 16,390 of CAJVPT010002602.1, forward strand.
ATTTATATAGACTTAGTAACTATACAATGTGATAGAAGACAACTAAAAGAAATAGAGATAAAAAACTGGAAGGAGAAGTTCATTAAAGAAAATATTAAAGAAAGCACATATCAAGCCTATCTTATTGAAATCCTCAGGTGTAACAAGAGGGATAATAGCAATAACACAATGATCTTTTATTCTAATGGATCCTTTATTAATTACAAATAAAAATATAAAAATAGATGTAGCATGATACAAATTGAAGAAGCAGAAAAAGAAAGCAAGTTTCAAGTAAGAGTGGCTAATTGGTCTTTATCCACAATAGCAGAACTAATAGCAATAGTCACTATACTACTAGTAGTACTAGTTAACAGCAAGGTCAAGATCTACATTGATAATAAAGCCTGCATTCCAAAATGGAAAACTATAGAAAAGGAGGATCCCCAAAAAACCCATAAAAAATGGCTAAAGGAACAAAATTGGTCCTTGTAGGTATAAATGTTAAGCCTGATAAAGAAAAAAAAAATCGGATCTAAATCTTATCAAGGGTAAAGTGCACTCCAACATTCGATATAATGAGGAAGCAGACATTTTAGCCAAAAAAAGTATAAATGTTCCCAACAATAGAATAGCAAGATTTGGACTCATCTAAGATTATTATCAAAATCAAATGGCAAGATATAATACTAGATACTCCAATAAGACAGTTTGTTAAAAAAACCAATATCAAAATAATAACACATTGTTGAACTATAAAATTTCGCCATATGATCTTCCTAGTATCCAGGATGATCCCAGTACCTCAGATCAACATATCACAATCCTTTTGGTCACCTGAAAGTAAAGATCTTCCAGAACACT
>CAJVPT010002603.1:0-17232 GCA_910592055.1 Acaulospora colombiana
TTTATTATTATTTTTATTTCTTATACATTCATTTGAATATTATACTCTTCTTTCTTTTTCAACCAATTTTTTTGTAGTTTCTTGTATTCCAGTAGCTTGGATTGATATACAGTAGTGATAATCTATTGGCAATAATGTAGTGAACTAGAAGGATTTTTACACAAAGATACTGTGAAGTAAAATATTGTCTTTAAGATCAAACTTAAAGGCTATTCATTATGCTTATGATGAATTAGTTAGATTAGAATAATAGTTTGACTGTAGTATATATTATGCTACTTGAATGAAAATTTACTTATGTTTTCAATTGATTAATAAACTGATAATCTAACCTGGCTACAGGTACTCAAAAAAAAAACTCACTCAAATAATATTATTAAAAAAAATTATTAATATTTTTATTAATAAATTTAATCAAATTAATAACAATTTAATTATTGAATATCATAATTTTGACTAATACAAAAGATTTATCAAATTGAATATATAGTTTAAAAAATTTTTTAAATCAAAAAAATAAAATAAAAAATTAAAAAAATTAATAATAAAATTTAAAAAACAAAAAATTATCAAATATAAAAAAATATTAATATATTTAAAAAATCAGAAATATTAAATTAAAAAAAAAAAATACAAAAATATTAATAGAATATTTATTTAAGATCTATTATAAAATAAAATATTGTTTGTAAGATTATATATAGAGATTAAAACTTATTTGAGAATTGAAAATTGTTAATGAGTAAGTTAGTATATAATTTAATTTAACCATGATATAATTGTTTTATATATCCCTATTAGTTTTCTTAATGATCAATAAATTTATTAATAAATTATTAATAACTTATTAATTAATTGTTAATTAATTAATAATAAATGGTTAATAAATATTGAATAAATTGTTAATAAAATTTTAACAAATTTTTAATAAATTTTTGATGAATTGATAATAAATTATATTATTAATATATCAATTTCTATAATATTTATTGCTAAATTATATAGGAATCAATTATTAATAATTTATTTGTATTATTAATTTGATAAATTAATTATTACTTTTTTTTTGATAAATGTTATACCAGTAACAATATATTGAATAATTTTTTTGAACTATTATATTTTTTGATTCTTTATATATTTTATCTTTAAATAAAATATATAATAAATTAAAATATAATGTATTGAAAAAATTATTTTATTTCTTGATCATAAAATATTGTATAGCAATATATTATTTGATCTTGATATCTACTTTTCTTTTGATTAATTAAAGTTATATAATTTGACTTCAATTTTTTATTCAAAAATATTTAAATCAATAAAATAATTTTTTTATATATCAATATAAATATTGAAATTTTATATTAATATAAGTATTGAAAGATGCTTTTGTACATACAGTATAAATTATATGACTTTTTAAGAATATCAATCAAATAAATTATTTTCTAGACAGTAAATATATTTATTGCAAAATAATTAACACAAAATTGAAATTTTTTTCAATTTCCTAAAGTAATTTTTATTTAAAGTATTTAATTGTGAAAATCAATTTCATTTAATTATAGAAAAAAGCTATAGGAAAAGGAATGATCAGATTCTTTGAAATCCTTTTTTATTATTAATATTAATATCATTTGTATTAATCGTACGTATTACTTGTACTGTAAGTAACTTTAATATCATATTTGAGTAATGTAAGCTCAAGACTTTAATGATCGATTCATCGTTAAGCTTGTTATATTTGAGCTTTGATATTTTTTTTGTACCTTTGTTTTTTAAAGAAGCTAAATAAATAAATACATGATCATTACGGTATGATGCATAGCGTACTGTATGTGTTATGGAAGATTTTTTTTTTTAAGAAATATAACGTTACGAATTTAAGTAAAAAATAGATTTCAAATAAAAAATTGAATTCTGCATCCATCAAGTATTACACAACCTTTTCCCTTTGATCTATGGATTTATCCTTAAAAGGTAGTATATACAGTCAAAGTTTAGTTTAAAAATATACAGTATACCAGTATACAGTATATACACCCATATTTGTAAAATATTAAAAATACAATAATACGCGGTACGTTAAAAAAAGTACATTGTACCGCATATCTTGAATGAATATTTTTAACATAACGAGGAATTAATAACTTTTCATTTTTACAATCAATCCTTGAGGCTACAATTCGCCTTCGAAGGTAATCACCAATTTGGAAATTGCTCATTGTTTCTCAGAAAATTCTTGTTTGGAAGGATCGTCGATTCTATTTTGAACCATTCAGCCATCTTATACTTTGCGCATATTGCATTTCCTCATGATGAGGTAACTACGCGTCTTGCTGTTGAATGATGGTTACCGCCATCGTCAAAAATGTCGTTATTGTCGCTGGCCGTGATTTTCTTTACACTTGGAAATACAGCCTGCATGCACTACTGAATTGCAGAAAATCATTGGACGCCCTGTTAATTATTTTTGTAGCTCGATAGAACGAATGTGTCTTAATTAAATGACGTGTTGTCTATATAAGTCCCATAATGGACGTGTATGCATGATTGATGGATATCTCGATTAAGAAATACTGCACATAGACATTTATAGGCATCCTTCTACGTTTATGCGTGAATAAACATAATCCGGTCAAAAGAGTTCGCAAACTCCAGGAAAAATCGACTATAGAGAAGAGCCAAATTAGGTGCCATTGTAGCGTGTTTATATCATCATGAGCCCATTATTATACATTTAGGTGCTGTCTTAGATGACCACTAGTGTCATCCATCGTACAAAATATGACTCGGAACTTTAATTTTACTGACAATCACACCATGGCTGAGGTGAGTTCACGACATCGCTGCTGCAATCACTTCTTTTAAACACATTTGCACCCGGAATTTATGCAATGGAATCAAGAGGTTGCGTTGGCAAGTGAGTAATCGTAAAATAAAATTCAAATGAAACGCATCAACCTTATCGTTGAATCCACTTTGCCACACGAGTTTTTGGCAAAATGAAAGCGAGAAATCGGTGGCGATGCATGATTGGTGGTTATGATCATTCTTTTTTTTTTTTTCCATGTCTTTGATTGCATCGAAATATTTATTATTGAGTCACGAATATCGTTCGCGAGGCGCATGAGTGAAATGTAATAGAAGGGATTTCATTTGTGTTTCCTTGTTACTTCGATTTCTAATTAAATTCTTATTATCTGATAATTACTGTAACTTAATTTCTCTCAAGTTATATAGTAGTTTGAGATAATGTAACGAAAAAAAAAACAAAAACAAAAACAAAAAACAAAAAAAAACATAATATTCAACCAAATTCGCGTAACTTGACATGTTTGAGGGGCACTGTTTCATGTGTGTTTCATACAATAGCACAGGCGCATTTGATCATCATCATGAAACCTGATGAAATCAGGTATTTTCGACCTTTTTGAAACGTCGTGCATACCCGGAATCCTATGGTCACATTGTGATTACGTACAAGACCTCCGTTTGCCGGTATATTGGTGCGCATTGTTGTCGAGACTACTTGTGGCAATCTTGCATTCGCGACATGATCACGTGATCCCGCCCGACGCTGGTGATTACTAATTTGAGGCAAGAAGGGAATTCCAAGCATACCAAGGTCGATGATATTGCTCTCGGTTTTTTGTCTCTTTTTAGTTAACAATATACCACGAAACGTAAAGGAATGTGGACATGTGATCGGATTTTACGCAATCGTTACAGGCGGGTACGATCACAGTGTTAAGTTAAATCCTAACTCAAAGACTATGCTTCAACTCCGCACCAATGAGGTGTCGTCCTTTAATTGTCGTACCCTATGAGATATTTCGCAGAACAATGTCTATCATCGACACAAGGGTAAAGTCAAGCAAGATGGTAAACATGTTCTCCGTGATGGTAGCTCAATTCTCTACAAAGACTGACCCGGACCAAACAATGATCTTGAAGAAAATGGCGATTTCTAATTGCAATAGTCTCACGGTTTCCTCGTGCCCTTGTTCGATTTCTCCGGGAATGGCAATTGAAGGCAATTAAGTCAATATTACTAAGCTTTGGAACAAGGATGACTCAAAGCATGATGACATCTTGAGACCATATGATTCTCCTTGTCCGTCATTCCTTTGTTCCACCATATTACATAAATGAATTTTTCAATAAGCCCATATGCGTCGGTCGTGGTTCTTGAAAGGAATAATTAGCGTTGCGCACTCACGCCGCCATGCGATTCCGCACACATTACTAATTGGAATTTTCAAATGCATGTATATTGGTCAAAGTCGTTCCAGCGCAATGATAATAATGATTAGGGAAATTTTGGTCACAAGTGGTTTCTTAAAATCACAATGATAACAAAAAAGAAGTCATCGCATTAAAACTATAAATAAAGTTGCATCAATATTTACTTTTTCAATTTCATTGAATGATTCTGTTTCATTACATGAAGGACCGAATACGAAGGAGAAAGAGCACACGACCTTATTGTAATTCGGAATCAAGTGTGAAAGCAAAAATAAGATGATAATGCCGATTTGGAAACACATTCACGTACTTGTTTTGTCGAAAAATTGATGTGATACCTTAGATTGGTGATATTTGACTTATTGAACTCGGGTATATTGTACCATTCACGAATAACACGGAAAGGCCCTCGTTTTTTTTTTTTGACTGTGATTCAAGTAATTCATTTATTTCCGTTTTACCTGTGCGCGATGAACTCCAGGCGGTTTCCTTTTGATTTGATATCAAGGACACACAAAGATGATTCAATAACAAGAGAATTACAAATTACGCTTCACCTTTTCTGAATCCGTGTAAAACATAAAGGGCAGTTCCGAGCGTGGCGCATGATTAACGCTAGAGCGATGCGCAAAATGGCCGATTGGGGCAAAGATCGTATCTTCATTACGTACGCACATGCTTGTTAGCTGTACCCGGTATCCTATTGTACCTGCGCTATTGTGATGCGTGACGTCCACGAGTGCCACACCCTACTACAATGTATGTGAGCGTTGTTCCGGAGATTGATGCGGTAGATAACCATGACTCGTAATACAGGAGATGTATAATTTGCACGTCATATATTACGCGACCGTCTCAAGCTCTTGCAAAGTGCGCACTCGGAAGTGCATTTCCGAATTTGGATGTTAATGTCTATTCCATCTTGTCCAGTCCTGAGGTGAGACTCTTTGAGAAGGGTTTGGCAGTGTTATTTTTAGTTGTTGAAATGAGGTTCCGTGTTTAATAAGATTGCGGTATAATATCGTCAGCATTTAATTGGTAAGAAAGTGAGACAAGGAACATTCAGAGTACTTGGCAATAGACGTATGAATGCTAGCTAAAGAAGGTCATTGCTTCGTGGGATTACGTATGCCAAAACAGGTCCATTACTTGTTTATTCATCCATTTCCTCTAAGCCACAGGCATAAAAATATAATGCTTCTTGAACCTGCGGATCCATTCCATTTTCCGCCTTCGATTCGTTCAAGTAAGTTCGCAATCCTAAAATGAATCTTTTTTTTTTTTTCTTGCACGGCGCTGGAAGAAGAATAGAAAGCTATGCGATGACCCGTGTTCGGGGATAACGGAGATTGGTGACACAGAGTGGACTTTCAATTTGAAAGCTTATGCGTAAACCGCAAATGAGATGTGCATATATGTTTACATCGTAAGATTAAAGAGAATCTCTTGATTTCTATTAATAATTTCATTTCTAGTATGAAAAATAAACTAAATTGAGGAGCATCATGACATCGGCATCTACTGCAATGAGCGTCATCCCTCGTCAAAAGGTGCATTAAGGTTATGCAATTTTTGGTTCTATTTATAAATCGAGGAATGTGCGTTAAAAATATTTTTTTCATTTTGTAATTTTGCGAACTCTCCTTAAATGATGGTGCTCATTGTCATCATCCCGTGAACCATCGTTCTTTTCCTTTAGAAGGAATTCTTTGGTTCTACCAGCAAAAACTGAGCAAGATCATCGGATAAGTGGACGTGCGACAATTGGAATTTCGAGATGCCCCCCCCATTTTGGAAAGATTGATGCTCTTTTTTGGTTTTAGGATAGCGAATGGTTTGAAGCACAACATTTATAAGGGTGCCACAATGTTAGCAAATATGGTTGCCATCCGCCGCCAACATCTTCTGCCATCTCTCAGATGCCCAAAGAATTATGTCCGCCAATTTACCTCAATAGGTAGTGGTGCAAAATGGTGTCAAGTGCGAGTGCCTTCTTCTTTCTTCCTTTTTTCTTTAAAATATATATATATATATATGTATGTATGTATGTATATACTGTATATACTGTACATACGTACATATATACATTATTGTTGTTATTAAAAAATATCAGAGATTGCAGGTTTGACCCAATCGCCGAGAGTATGCAGCGAAAATTTGAAATCTTCCTGCGATACAAATAACAAATACACCCGGTTCGGTTTTTAACAATCATATGTAAAGATCGGCAGATCATCTGACACTTGAATAGCGTTAAAATTGTCGAATTGAAACAATAATCGAAACCATCAAAAGCAAATAGCAGAGGGATACGGTGTGTCGTCAATCATTAAATTTTTATTTCAGAAAAAAAAAAAAAAGGGCAAGAAATTTCCTGCGTCAAGACATTTCTAAACACATTTCCCATTACGGAAAATATCAACGGGGAAGGACCTTTTTTTTTTTTCTCTCTCTCTCTTAACTATGTTCAAATTTAATACAAAAATAAAGTTATCAAAGGCGAAGTACTATAATAACAAAGAACGAAAAAATTTACAATAGAAGGGTATGTATACGTGTAGAAAATTTCTAAGAGTGAATAGATACAAAAAGAAGAAAGGAATGACTAGTTGACTTGTCTATTGAGATCCATCCATATGCGTCGCGGTGGCGAACATGACCAGCTCAAAAATATGATTACCAGAATCTTAAATGAAGAGAAACCCCGAAACAAAATTCGCTACATCAAATATATACCGAAACTGAAAAATAAAAAGTTCTAAAGAGAAAGGGTATGTGTTCGATCTGTACAAGAGGGATTCAAATTGATGATAATAACAATAATAATAAAGATATTAACAGGTTCCTTTCGACGTCTATATACTGTATATATATATATATATGTATAGGTTTGAGTGAATGCTATATGCGTGAAAAAAAAAAAAAAAATAAATTGAAGAGTCTTTATAAATACTTGAAAGTGTGAAGGAATGATGTTTAAATAGAAATGGTCTGTAAAAATTTTTTTTACTCGGAAATCTATATGCTCTTGTCTATCTGAGAACTAAGATCGATTTACTTTTTAGCATTTTTTGGTGATGGACCTGTGCCCTTTGCGTGACCGCCGAATCCACTTCGCCTCGCTGCACCCTTTCGAATGGTGGTGAGAGCGGTCAGACCTTCTGTCGTGGTTCCAATGGCGGTGCCGTTGACAGCCGCGGCAGCAGTTAATTTTGCGCCTCCTCGCCCGAGCCTCTTTAGTATCTTTCCTTCCACCAATTTACTCTTAAGTTTATCCACCAATTCTTTTAGTTCTCCATTTTCGGCTTTTAATTCTTCGTTTTGCCTTCTCAGTACGTTGTTCTCGGCGTTCAATTCATTTATTTGTACGTTCATCTCTTGATTCTGTTTGTGCTTCTTTGCGCGATACTTGGCGGACGCCACTTTGTTCCTTTCCCGGCGTTCGGAAAGTGAGAGAGGCATGACCATGTTGGTGGTTGCTATCGTGTTCATATAGGAGCTTTGATCCTCCAGTTGAAGTGGTGAGGAAACTGATGAGGTTGGGGAGGGTGTGGTGGGTGGTGGAGAGTACTGGTGCAACGGTTTAACCGAAGAGACCGGAATGATCGGGACGGGAGTTGGCGATGTCAGAGGTGTGGGTAATAATTTGTATGAGTCAATTTCCATACCGGGTTTTTGTGGTGATTGATGAACAGGAGGGATGCGCATAAGTTGCGGTGGAATAGGCAAAGGAAGCGTTGGCGGGGATTGAGAGTATCTGTTGAGTCCCCCTTGCAACGGAGAGGTCGTATGACCACCGTGTTGCAATATCGTTGAACCTGTCAGCTTGGTGGGAGAAGGTGCCCTTGAACTACCAATGACACTAGGTGAGTAACGACCTTCAGAGGATCGAACCGGTTCGACCAATAATTCTTGTACTGTGAGTCTTCGTCCACCAGGACTAACCTCTCCGCTTACATGATTCCCTGGATAACCGTGATGCCCAGCAGTGTCGGTTATGGGAGGCAAAATTGTTGAAATTTCCGTCATCTTTTGAAAAGTGTTGTGAGAGAGGTATGTCTGGATGATCTCGGTGCTTTCTTGAGAGAAAAAAGAAATGTTTATTATTGTTATTGTTTTGATTCCAGAATCTGTGCGAAATTCCCTGTGTTTTTATAGCAAATTTTGTTTGGGTTTTTTTTTTTTTTTTTTTTTTTTTTTTTTGTATAATAATAATAAAAAAAAAAAAAAAAAAAGAAAAGAAATAGAGTTGAGTTTGGACGTTGATTGAACCAAGTGTGTAAATATAATGTTCTTTTATAATTTAATTTGTCCTTAGAGTGTAACGGTGACTGTGATAATTCAAAAAAAACCATTCGGGAGAACAAGTTTTTTCATCCTACAATAAATTTATATGCTCTACTTAAAATTGTCCTAGTAACGAGTAAAAAAAATTTTTTTTAGAGTATCATCATTAATACTCGGATTACTAGCCACAGCGGTGACGACTAACGAAAAAAAACTCAATTGTTCACATAATTTTGACGAAATGTTATTGTCCTATTTTAGATGAGAGCGGTACAAGGGGTTATTACATCGAAGGTGTGGCTAAGCAGTGGTCCGAGAATATGGATCTCGGGTGTGATCTACGGAAGATTCGACATTCAAACAAGAACTCACCTAAGCCACAATGATACACTGGACGATAGATTTTAATGCGGAAGGTTGAAAAGGTTTCTTCTTTCAAAGAAAAGATTCTGGCATGTTCTCTTTGCATGGGAGGCACCGATGAGTCATCTGGTAATTATTTTGAAACACTATCAGGCTTTTTTTGTAGCCGGGGAATAATGCCCTTCCAAATTCGGCGAAATAACTGACAATGGTGGCTATGATATCACAATGCATGCATGGCGAAAATCTGGTTTAACTATTATATGATGCTAATTTTAGGAAGGATGTCCTTGGTCTAAAGGCCTGGATTCGCTTTTAACTTTAACAATAGCACTAGGAGTAAATAGCGATCACCCTTTTATTTTTTTCTTTCTTTTGATGGTGGGAGGGGATTGGGATGTACGCACTTTCAGGTTAATTTCACCAAACCAACGCCACCATTCGTGGTCTGACCCTGAAATTCTGAAACAATAAATATTTACTTCTTTGTAAAAAAAAAAAAAAAAAAAAAAAAAAAATTCTGAATTTTCTTTGTGTCCGAAAATCGGGAATTTTCTTCGATAAGTAAATAAATGGCCCAACCATGGTTAATCATGTGGTGCATATGGCGTGTGTCCAAGGAACTGCGCCAGAAAGATGCCATTCGCGTTTCCACGAGGTGTATCGCGCAGAAAACTTATACCATCATCAGGTGCCATTGATAGCGTGATCGGGTTTGGTCATGAATGCGCATCCTTTGTTTATCTCCATGTTCCTTCTCCGACCAACGGCAACTGCACCTGACTACCTGCTCGTTACCTTCAATCGAACGTGCGTTCCCTTTTTTTCCATCCTTGGATTTCTATTGCAATCTTCACCTATTCACTGTACATCCTTCATATAACAAAACTACTCCGCATTCGGAAAAAGTAAACACAAAAAAATTTTTTTCTTTGGCGTAATTCGCTTCTTTGTAACCGCTGAAACACTTCCTCTCCGGATGTCTGTTCATCATTTGATCATTAATGCATAACAATCGTCACAATTTCCTTCTAAATATATAATTGTTTGTGTTTGTACCTGTACCACGTTTTTTTAGGACAATGTTCGCGAGGAATAAAGTTTGCGCGTGGTTACGGAGCATTACGAGAACGGGGATGACAAGGTTTCGCATTAGGTTTTAACTTCTCTCATAATAGCGGGCGCTTGACTTCATCGGCACGTGGCGCACATCATCATACGATTATCACAATGCCTTGAATCTTAATCGATTCATGTCGTCGCCGTGGGTGATCAACAAAGTATAAGATTACATGCTAGTACCATTCTGGGGGGGGGGGGCACAGGGATACAAAGAAATTCATCAGAATATTCACACTTTGGGGAATTGTTCTTTCTTGGTATTAAAAAAAGGAGGTGACAACCTGGAGAAATTGGCTGTCCCTGCATCCACGCATTAAACAAAAGGTGAGTCATAATGCGCCTTCGGTTGAAAGAACAAAACCCATCGGAATTGTTGCTACAATATGCCGCATGCCAATTCTATCCTCCAACGATGAACAATTGATTGACGAATTGCATCATTGATCTTATCACAATTAAGATGTTGACCCCATTATAATTTGGTACGCCGGGGTGCTAAACGAAATTCAAGATGTCCCTACAGCTTTGGCGGGTTCACCAGTAAGGTGACCCACACCTACGGAACTCATCAGACTATCAACAGGCAATTGCATTCCGCATTCATGGCCGTCCTATTACGGTCGTATGCACACTATACCATACATTTGCGTGTCAATTGCGAGGATATCCTAGTCTGAAACGGAGAGAGGACACGTTTGACGAAAGAAACATGACTTTTTTTCTTGTAAAAAACCATTTCTAAAAATTATACTTGCAAAGCTCCACTATCCACGGGTCATGTGTTATTTAAGGGGTTGACTTTTGCTAGTTTCATGTTACCACCAACACGCATGCATTCGATTATTTGCGATATTATTAGAACCAAGATTATGACGAATATGCCTGGTGAATTATGGAGTCCAAAAAACAAAACAAAACAAAAAAATCCGACTGAACTACACGAGATTTATTTTTAGCATGATCCCAGGTTACCTGATAGGACAGGCGCGTAGCTATTTGCTATTTACATGTAAAAAGAGAAGAATTTTTCTATTTTTAATATATTGCACGAATTTCGGGCGCACCAACGATTGGTAAGATTCCAAGGGACATGTGCCTCCAAAGAGAATCCTAATGACGTACCGAAGTCTAAAAAATTTTTGGCGCATGATGACAGCTTTTACTTGGAATGCTTGTCAATGCAATGTAGGTTAAAGAGTGGTAGAAACGATTCTTCCACATGACTAACTGGGGTTCACGTACTGTATAAACTTAAACAGGAAGTTTGAGATTTATGTGAACACCATCGCTTTGCAATGCAGAATGCTAACGTCGTTTCAAGTTAAACGTTGTTCCCTCGTGAAACCGATGGCGCGAAACATAAGGAGAGGTGAAAGGTCGTGAGAACCCGTAAACATCGAGGTACAGACGATATCCTTTGATCCATCCGTATGGCGATGTGCTGTACAGTATGTGCAAAGAGGATACCTACCGCTTGTCGAGATTATCAAGATGTTTCAGATTCACCTTCAAATCGCGAATTGGTATTATCAAACCGGTATTGTTCTTAAATTTTCACATTAGACGCGAGTTATTGCAACCTTTTGGGGGTGCTCGTGAATTACGTCTCCGTTAAAGTCAATGTATGTTACAATTTGTTCGTGTCCCACAACAGATCTCACGTCCCTCGATAAAACATTTGCCTGTTCCGGATCATCCTGAAGGTGCGTGCATCCAAGTTCATTGATCAATTCAGTCGTGTAAACTCTTTCCTTTGTTGATGCGACACGGGGGGGTGTAGTTGGTCTCTTCGAACAAGAACTTTCCTTCTCTCCAATTGGTTTTCACGTGAAACGATAAACAAAGCCTACCAAATTTTACCTAAAGCAAAATAAATCACATGGTCTTATAAGAAGTCTCAAACAGTAAAATCATATAATACATGCTAATACATGCTGTGTGTGCGCATGCATAAAATCAGAATCCATGGGTCAAAGGAAAGCTAATCTTAATACGGAAGAACGAAAGATCAGAGTGATCATATACGTACTGTATATAGTAGCTACCTCGAATTCGATATTGTGGAATTTTTTTTTTTTTCCTTCACGAAGTTAGAGCCGTGAACCTTTTCGACATAACGTCGACGACGTAAAATTTAAACAAACACCCTTTGCGTATGGCGTCACACATCCAACGGTTCTCGGCTTGAATGGCGGGTTGTAGTTAATCCGAGTTGGCAGATTGCCTTTATGGTCTAACAATAGATTTTTGCATTTGCCTCGTCACAAGCCTCATTTGCGACGAGTCCCGTCACATCTCGGCATCATCTCGATTTTCATATGCTTTGTAAACCAAAACGAGAACTGTTCATTGCTTTCCGTAACAACATCACACTTGGCACGAGACGGACCGTCACGAATAGATTACAATTCTGAAGACTAGCACATTTGGAATTGACAAGGTCACAATTTAGTGAAGGCCATCAATGCACGTAACACTAATTAAGTCGAGAAAGAGGTATAAATGGGATGGCTACAGTATGATGTATGTACGAAAAGAAAATCAATTCGCCCGACAAACATGCATCGATCCTTGTTATCGTTGGCAGACTTCTTTTTTTTTTTTAAGATGAACAAGTGGAACCCAATAAGCAAACACTCTTGATTAGACAATACGATCACCCATTGGTGAAGCTTCATAGTATTTTCCCGATTTGTACCATAGCATCCAAATCTGATAATCGAAAATTAAACAATATCTACAGTGTATTCCTTCTTAAAGATAATAATTTGCATCTTGCATCATGGTTCTACAACGATTATTTTTTTGGTTTGTGTAATTTTTGTGGGTTACCTAAATTGACTACTTTGGGAGATTTGTTACCTTTTGTTCGTCCGAGCCGTTGGTACCTGTGATGATAGTAATTTCCCAATTTCGCCACTTTCTTTAAAAAAAAACTAATAAATAATTTCTATTTGCGTGAATCAAAATTGAAATTCTGCTTCGCCTATTTTATGTGAAAGTATATTTGGAGAATGATACTTTCAACCAACGAGTTTCTTTCCTACAAAGTTGGTTTGCAGCACTTGCGAAGGATGAATTCGTAAGCTCGAACTAACCTTCTATGTTTATCAAGAATTCCATGACGCGCATCAAAAACATGAACGAGTTGATCCTTTTAATAATAGTAATTTCAGGACGATTCCATAAATGACAAACTGATGGATAATTTGCAGAATCCTTAATATTTTTCATAAACATGACGCGTGAACCCACACGTAAAGTTCCAACACGAGCATATTTTTATGGATTGCATCAATGAATTCACCCGTTTGGGTAAGAAGAGAATTAACTCGAACGCAAAATTCGATTGGTCGCTTCTCTCGTTATACTTGCTGTGTTTATCGTCTATGAATTTGGTCAAGGGAACAATCATTCACGCATAATGTTTGTCGACTCTGCCACATTTATGTGTGCATCCTTTGTTTTTTCTTTTAATTTTCCCAAATAAATCTTTGATCGAAGCAGGATGCACCATAGATTCGGTCAAATGCTAGAGAAACATGGCATTTGACACCATTTTGAAGTATCGAAAAGCTGGTCACGTTGCATGCACTCTTTTTTTCTTTTTTTTACCCATTTTCAATTCGAACCTTTCAAAAGGGAACACAGTCTGCCGGGAGTGCATTTAAGATTAACCAATCTCCCACGTTACCACCATGATACGTTCAATTAAGGAAATATTAAACCGAAAGAATTTTGTGTCGGACGTTCTATTTTGTGTGGATATGATATTTTAGACATCCCCATCACCGTTCATTCGTGTCTTCATAAATTACAGTATATTTGAAACACTTGAAAGAATTTGGCATACATGTACATCATTCCCTGTACCGCATGTAGATTATTACGATTTACTGAAGACATTTATGAACATCGACAGTACATCGGTAATAATACTGTATAACGCATTTTTTGACAAAAAGTCAGGTCACACCTGTTTTGCTCCCGTGACGAATCTCGTCTCCTTATTTGATGCCGAAAACGTAACGCATCCATCGTATACACGTACTCCTCATCAACGAAATAAAGTTCTCAGAATCGCCTTCAACTAGTCCGTCTAGTTCTGTGGTAATTGGTTTTACAACGGTAAAATGTAGTTGGCGCTTTTGAGGGGATTCGGGAGGTCCTGTCTACCAAAGACGGGAATCCTTTAAAATCACGTTTCACGTGTGATGGATGACAAGGTGAATTTTACTATTGGGCGAGGTAAATAAATGCTAGTGAGATGTGCGTCGATTTAAAACAAAGACAATATATATCTAAGACAATCTGAGAACATCGAGTTTAATTTGTGTCCAATGTTATGTACGTTCGGAATAAGTAAATCCAAATATTTATGCGATGCAACTTTACATACGGTGCCCAAATGTATTTCCTTGTTTCGAATTTTCGACATCATAAATACAGAATGTGTGCTGACGGTCGATGCACCAAGTTCTTCGAAAGATTCGATTTTACACAATAGCATTGCCTCGCCAATTCGTGATGTGAAAGTGTAGTTTCGTCCCCACTGGTTCCATCTGTTACCTTCATGTTGAGCGTGTATGCATCGTCGTCAAATGTGAATTCGCCTATTTGTCACTTTACTCATAATCGTGGGAGGAATCCCTTGTTCCTCTGCATTCATACTCATCCGGGCATTTTTGATGATTAATGATGCCATAAAACCATGATTTAAACGTATGTTGCATGTGAATCACTTTTAATTACGTATCAATAGGAAACAAGAGAATCAACGAACAAGGAATGCGCTGGCTGTGACCATGTGAACTCAAAAGTCAAATGAGTAGATGATCTTAAATAATCTTAAAAAGTTAACAATGTTTCGGAACACCTTTGTTCTTTTGTATGAGAGCTTTATGAAGGAAAAAAAGTTCATTGTTTAAAAATGCACATTCAAACTTGCGATCAATGTTGAGCTCGACGGTCGTACTTGATATTACCTCTTTATTAGCAAGATTGATCCCTTCACCAACGTTATTCCATGTAAACCAAAGGTGGAAAACAAGTGTTTGTCCTGTAACCAGAGAACCAGCTGTCCCACCATAACACCAACTTGCGGTATAATCATATGATGTCAAATAAAATTAGACACCTGAATACAACATTTCTCTAAGCAGTTTTTTTAAGTATTTTAGTTATTTATTTATTTTCAAAAAATCAAAATCAGTTTAACCACAGTGTCTCTTTGTAAATCAGCTTTTTTGAAAAGGTAATCAAAGGAATATAGCGATTTGATAGAATCTATTCCCTATTTTATTCACTTGATTTACAATCAGGTTACCACGCTATTCTATCTTTATTAATAAACTTGTCAATAGGGATATCACAAAATCTCAAATCAAATTAAAAAAATGAAAAGTCGACTTTATTATATTATGCTACAGTATGTAGCGATTCTGTAATAAATTAAAATAAAATAAATATTTATTAAAACGAGAATCTACGAAAACAATGAGAATGTATCTAAATATCTAAATTGCAAAATCAATTGTTTTATATCATTAAAATATTGATTTTTCAGCAATAATGTTATATTTATTGAAATATTAAGTAACCATCATCAATATTATAGTTTATATAATGATTAACTTATTATATCTTTATTAATAAAAGATCTTAATTTTGTCTAATTGAAATTTTAATTATTTGATAAAAGATTTTTTTTTTTTTTTAACTATCTAAAAAACTTATCCTTTTGCTAATACTGTATATAAATTAATATGTTGTGCCTTTTATATTAATTCCATATAATAAAATATTTTATCTAATCAGAATAATAAAAAACATAATTTCTTTTCTAATTAATTCTTTTATTATCTGAAAATTTAAATAAAAATCAAGATATAATTAAAATACGACATCATAATGAATTCTTTAGAAAACTTACTTAATTAATAAAAAATTAATTTAAAAATCTTTTTTTTTTAATTATCAATAAATACATAATTGTAATTAATAGATGCATATTTATTATTTTACTGGTTATCATATTTATATTAATCAATTACTTTTTCATAATAATTATATTATTCAAAAATTCAAAATAAAATCAAGATAAATAGAATTTTTTAAAAATTATAAAAAATGAGCTCTAAAAGGATAACTAACCAAAAAAAAATAAATCTTTTTACCATAAAAATCTTTATAATAATTTACTTTAAAAATAAAAAAAACTTTAAATACTTTACAATTGATCTTTATTTTTTAATTAAAAAAAATTATTAACAAAAAAAAAATAACTTTTAAATATATTTTCAAGATATACAATATTAAAAACATTATTATAATTAACTTTACATTTGATCTAATTAATATATTTATGTAAAATAATTTTTTAAAAAATAATAATTAATAATTAAAAAAAGATTTATTAAAAATTTTCTTAAAAAATAATAATTAATAATTAAAAAATGATTTACAGTATTAAAAATTTTCTTAAAAAATAATAATTAATAATTAAAAAAAAAGTTATTAATAATTTTCTTAAAAAATATTTTATATTATTTCACAAGAAATATTATTTATTTAAAATTTTAGTTTATAAAAAATTAAGAAAAGAAAATAATTCTTTAGATCTTTATATTACTGTATATAAAAATATTTAATTTCTTAAAATAAGATAAAGTTATTTTTACATATTAACAGAAGATAAATTAAAATTTTCAACTAAACACTATCAAACAAAATCAAAAATCCAATAATAAAAAAAAATCTTATTCTAAATATTATAAAGATCAAGGTAGATGGTAATAATAAATATAATAATTATACAAATCTTTTTGCAAGTAGGCTAAACAAAAGAATTCAATAGTATAGCATAAATTTTTAGAACTAGAAAAAGTCTCAACAATAGTTATATGGAGAGAACATATAATAGATATTAGTATTAAAGACTTTATTAAAACTTTTAATAGAAAAAAAATTGAACTATATTGAACTTTATAAAAAAAAATTCAAAATCTCTGAATTTAATAAAGTAATAACATAAACTGGCCAATCTTCTAGAATCAATTTAATCTATCCAATATCTTTTATATCCTTTTCAAAATTAATAAAGACAAAAGTTTCTTAATCAATTTAATCTATAAGAAACTTTTAGTATTATAAATACTTAGAAAAAAAAATTTAATATCTATATATCTATATTATAACAATCTATTCAAT
>CAJVPT010002604.1:0-17232 GCA_910592055.1 Acaulospora colombiana
AAATTGCCTCTTGGTCAGCTAATTTTCTATTACTTCAGCTCATAGTTCTTTACCTTTTTGACGTGAATAGATTGTTCACGCATTTTTCTAGCTTGTAAGGGGTATAGTGATAGTCAGCAATTGATTGTTTTACGTAAGCTTCGGTCGCGTCATGATCGTCAGTCACGTGACCACAGCGAAAATTTTGAACTTTGTTTGACTTCTTTGGGCTTTAACAATAGCTACAAATCTATAAACAATCAAACAAGTGATTAAAAACTATCACTAAAAAGCTTTCAAATAATGAAATACTAACTATGAGAGCCTTAGTCCTGAATAGAAAAGAGAATATCAACCAAAATATTAGATAAACCTAGCATGATATTCTCTTTTATAAGAAGAAATTACAATGGAAGAGATTGAGACAATACTAAGAAATCTTTCTAAAAAAAAAAGCATCCAGTTCATTATATATTAGTTATGAAATACTTAAAAACCTAGGCCCTTAAGGAAAAGAGGCTCTCAAACAACTATACAATTAAATAATTAAGGTGGACTGTATATCAAAAAAATAGAAAGAAAGCAACATCTATCCAATACCCAAGCCAAAACTATGGAACTGTAGTCTAAGCAATACAAGACCTAGAGACAATAATAAAATACTTCACCAAAATATTGAACAATATACTTACTAATATATATAAAAAGCATAAAATCCTATGAGATCCTAATTTCACTGACCTATAAGAAAAAAGTATAGTTGAACCTATCCAACTTCTAAACAGTATCTGTGAAGAAGCCAGGGAAAAGAAAAAAAATTATGGATTCTTTTTTAGGATATAGCCAAAGTATATAATACAATTAGTCTCAAGATGTTGGAAAGATCTATGAACCGAATCTGTATTCCAGCTACTAGTGAACAATTAATTATAGATCTCTTTGAAAATAGAAAATACAGAACAATTTTTTCAACAGAGCTTTTAGATCTAGTTATAACTGATGATGGAATAAACCAAGGGAAAACAATCTCATCTTTATTCTGGAAAATTTTTTATGATTCATTATTATACAAAATTAAAGGAAATCCAAAATACAGATACATGATGAAAGCAGAATAGATACTGGATTTTCAAAAATCACATTTCAAAGAAAAACTTTCTCTAAGACAAGTAGTGATAGCATATATAGATAATACTACTTGGATTGTCAAATCCAAAGTTGATATGGAACATATTCTAGAAGATACCAAACAATTTTACCAGGTAAATGATTTATAAATAAATAGTAAAAAATCCATCCTCCTGATCTTTAATCAGAACAAGACAGATTTAGACACAGTTTATACAGAAACTAATAAATTAATAGTCAAGAAACTAGATAAATATGATCAAGCAAGATTCCTGGGGATCTGGTTAGAAAGAAGACACAATAATTGGGATACTATTAATCTATTTAAGACAGGAAACAGAATAGTAACCCAAGCAATTAATAACAAAAGCAAAACTGAAAAACATATCAAATATATTATTAATAGAGTTCTAATTCCTCATATAGAGTATAGAATATAGTATACACACTTGAATGAGAAAGTTTACAATGATCTAACAGCTATATATAGAAAAGCTTTCAAAAACAAAGCTCTAATTTGTAGAACAATATTAAATAGTTATATATATAACAAACAAATCTATGAACTCAAAAGTATATGGGAAATTCAACTCGAAAGTTATATAACAACATTGTTCTATCAACTAAATAACAGTGAAGCTTCAGGAATTGCAACAGTTATCCAACTTAAACAAAATCAACTCAAATATTGGAAGTCCAAAAATATACTTGATGATTCAGTAGAAGTCAAAACAATTGAGAAAAGAAACCTTGCTACTGCACTCTGACCATGACAAAAAAGCTACAAATTACATATAATAGTTGGAGATGAAAAAAAATCTTTGATACTCAAGGAGGCATCATGTCTATCAGAACAATCATAATTGATGAGAAAGAATATATAAAAGCTATCACTTCTCTAAAAAGAAACAAAATAATATTTTTGGATTAACTAATTAATACAATCATACTAACAATAAGAGAATAGAAAGCTGTTCAAATTTTTGCTGGTACTGTAAAGATCCTATTTCAAGTTGGTATACACAAACTAGAGCAAAGGTAACAGAACAACAAGACTTGCTAAAACAGTTCTACTGAACTCTAAAATGGATTGAACATGAACTTCAGATGGTAAAAGTGACTACTAAAATAGCTAAACAGAAAATCAATTGGGAAGTTTTAATCAAAACAATGGGAACTAATATAGGAAAAGTCAAAATGCAAAACAAAGGAGTACTTTTCACACCATATTAGCTCACCTATAATCCTATTACAAATAGTACTACTTGCCATTCTTATACATTCAAATAACTAATAATTTCATACACATTCCAAACCTGATTATTATCACAACTAAATAGGTAAGAAAATTTAGGAAAAATAATCTACTTATACTTTCAGGAAACCCCACAGACTGGCAGTCCACAGTATCAACAAATAAATTAAGTACTACATATTTATTGGGACTAAAAAAGATTAAATACAAATAGAGAATTGGAAAGTTGAACTGAATAAACAAGCCATACAATCAGAGGAGCATATAACAAATCTAATAAAGAGTCTTAGACACAACTATAAAAGCAACACAAAGCAATTCACTTTCTTTACTGATAGATCTTACAAGCAATGTACAAAATGCAAGGATGAACTTGAAATAGATCTTGCATGAATTCAAATTGAGAATAATATAATATTCAATTAATTCTTAACAAGGCAACATCATGGCCATCAGCTACAAGAATAGAAATTCTAGTCATACTTATTACAATCTTTACAATATCTAAAAATAGAAAAGCAACTATATATATAGATTGTAGTGCAGTCATCAAGATATAGAAGACAATCCAATTGCAAAAGTTTATTTCTATAAAGAAATTGACTAAAATAAACAACTGGTCTTTATGAAACTGAATCAAGGATCTAGTATAAAAAAAAAATCTTTGTCTCATACTTGAAAAGATCAAGAACCATTAAAACAATAAGTTCAACAATATAGTAGACAGGTTAGCAAAGCAGGCCAAAAAATAAAATCCTTTAATTTGATAATAAACATCTGATCTGAGCCAAGTTCTTATAATAGTAACCTGAAAGGAATATACCATTGATATCAGTATTAGAGATTTTCTTAAAAAATGAAATACTAAAAAAATAAGACTAGCCTAGACTGAGCAAAAATATATCCAAGACCAATGGATACATTCTAGTAAAGAAATTGATTGGCAAATTTTCTAGAAACAATTTAATCCATATAACATCTTTTACATCTTCTTTAGCTCTAATAAGGACAAGAGTTTTCTGATAAACCTAATTTATAATGAACTTTCTACTCTCCAAGTGATGTAGAAAAGAAAACCAGACTTATATTCAAACACAATATATCCAATGTGCAAATTACAAGAGGAAACCCTAAAACATCTTTTTGAATGTCTCAAGATCCAAAATTAAAAATCAATTATATGGGACAAATCTCAAAGTAAAATTTTTCAGTATATTAGAAAAACAAAAGATCTATCTGATGAGAGCCAGGCAAAAGTTAAAAGAGTAACAGAAAAATGGATCCAGGACATTAAACAATAAGATAAAAGCTTATATAATATAATTTATGACTTTATACATAGAGACAAAACCAAAATCTTGAAAAAGCATCTCAAAAAGCTCTCAAGATCCTAGTAATAATAATACAAAAGACTATTGATAAATTTTATAAAAAAATGAGAAAGACCTTCAAGAAGGAAGTTTGAAACAAATGCTGCAGCATTATCATCAAATGGAAACAAAACTAAGGAATTATCAGCAAACTTAAAATATTGAGAGTATTAACTAATACAACTAGAAAAATAGATTGAGTCCCTAAGAAAGCCAATTACTTCTCTATTTGTCCCTTTAGAAGAAGAAAAAGACTTAGAATGAATGAAGTTCAAGGCAATATAATAGATATAATAAATAGTTAAATATCAAAGGTTTTAAATGGTTTGGTTTTTAATTATAGTTAGAACTTTGAGAAATCTACAGTAATAAGTTATAAGAAATAATCTGAGTGGTTAGAGGATAATCCAAACCATAAAGGGAGTGAAATATTATCCCTTAAGTTGTATCTAAAAAAGAATAAACTTTGTAAATAGGTAAGTCAATATATAAAAATCATAAAATATGTAAATATCATATATGTTTACAATAAAATAGACAAGCCATATTGGCTTACTATGGGTTAAAAAAAAAAAATATATATATATACTGGCAGACAAGCATTACCCTACTACAACTAACCAAAATAAGTAATTATTATACTGATTGGGAAGATCAAAAACTTAGAAAATTTTGTCTTAGTATTTAAAATGATAAATTTCTAACCAAAAGTAAATTACATGCTAGAACTTTTTCCTATACAATGACAACAAATATTCTAAATGTTAAGAACCAGAGATCAGTATATATCTATTTATTTGCAATCAACTCAGATTCATAATCAAAGAATTTTTAATCAACACTTAACACTATAATTATTCACATCAAAAGCTATATAACACAAGAGGAGAGAAAGAAGTTTGAAAGCAAATTCATAAGCAAAATCAATTGAAGAATATTTTTTCAAAGAACTAGTCTTCCATATCCAAACCATTATCTCAAACAAACTGAATAGAAAGATCTGCCTTATTCAAATACATATCGACATAATCAATTTTCTATACAAAACCTGGACAAAAAGATGTAAAATATTTTAGAAATGGAAGGCAACTATGGGCATTACAAAAAAGAAGAAGTGATAAATAAAATATGAGACAAAAAAAAATCTATCATTTAACTTAAGGGAAAGACACATAAAAGATCAATATATCAATTTCATTAATAATTTCATAAATTAGTGACTTACAGATATCATAGACAACTTCTTTATCTTTGAAATTTATTTCAGCATTAGTCCAGCCTTGGCAGGTTAGCCCTCTTATAAGGGTAGAAACAAGTCACAAGGTGAGTACTTCTATAAAGGAAAATTCTCTATTGAGTTTTGTTAGATAGAAAATATGTAATAAGTTTTAGAGTAGTCATTCTAAGTAATTTTGTTACAAATATATAAATAAAACAAGATTGAGTCAATATTTAAAAAAAAAATTTTTAATTTAAGTAATACAGTATATACTACATTAAAATTAATAAAGTAGGCCTGCTGCACTTATTAAAAAAAAAAAACCAAGAAAAAAATCTATTTACAAAAAACAAAGTCAATAAATTGTTTATATTTATCTAGAAATAAATTAATATAAAAGAAATATTTCTATTATAATAGTAACTTTTTTAAGAAAGTCCAAATTACAAGTTTAGAATAATACTAAAATTTTACTTTAAAAAGAACTTAGTCAAAAAAAAAAAAAGTCAATATAATCAAATTTTGAAAAATCTTCAACAAACTTGCAATTAAGAAAGTAATCTTGAATTAAAAAAAAAAACACAAATACAGTTTTAAGTTTATTAAATATAAAATAGTTTATAATAAAAGAACTTTTCAATATAATAGAATTATTGAAGAATATAGTCAATATTATAGATATTTGATCTAACTATAAAGAAATATAATATAAAATGCAATTGTAACCATCAGATTGAAAATTTCTATAACTAATACAATATTTCTAATATACTTTGAAAATTATTGAAAAGAATATTCAATATATGATAAAAGATTTAAATTCATATATCAAAAATTAAAAGTTAAAAAAATAAGAAACATGATCAAAAATATTCTAGAATAATAATATGATAATTTGTGATATAAAGAAAAATATTTAGTTTTCTAATAAATTAAGATAAAACAAATATTACTTATCAAGATTTAGTTCAAAATAAATAATATTAAATATATTATAATACAAAAAAGTAAAATTGAGAAAAAAATAAAAAAAATTATTTAAAGATATTAAAAAATATTAATTGACAGTTTATTAAAAAATTTCAAAAAAAGTACAGACTTATAGAATATATTTAAAAAACTTAATATAAAAAATTACTCAAATAAATTTTTTAAGAAAAATTAAGTAAAACATCATGTATATAGTATTTTAAATAACAAGGTTTTAAAAAGATTATGATTAGCTATAAAATATTAAAAAATTAAGTTAAAAAGGAAAAGAATCTTGAAAATAATACATAATAATTTTTTAAAATAGGAAGCTACTTTAATATATTAGAAATAATGTTATATATAGTATATTCTATAGTTAAATTAAAGTTGTTAAGTTGTAAATACTTAAATATCAGACTTAGTGTTCTATTAGAGATTATAAAAGAATATTTTACTAAAATTCTTATTAACCTAATAAAAATATCTATAAAATTAATAATAATCTTAGAGAATTTAATTATTAAAGATGATCTTTTAGAGTTAATAATAGCAAAAGATGAAATCAATTAAAGTAAAAATATCTCAATTTTACTTTAATAAATAAATTTTTTTATAATTCTTTGTTTTATAAAATCCAAAATTATATTTTAAAAAATATAAAATATTAATTATTTAAAACCTTAACCTAAAAAATTATACTATTAAAAAATTAGAATTTATGCATATAACTATAATATTTATGTATAATATAATATTAATAGCAAGAATTGATAAATATATAAAAAAGAATTTTAAAAACTGCAAAAGTCTTTTATAAAGCTAATTATTTCTAAATTTATAGTAACAAGACAATACCAATAATTATTAACAATTTCAATTATTGTTTAAAAGGAATTTACATAGATACTAAAAAAAAAAACAATTGAAAAACTTGATAGAATAAAAAAATCAAATTCCTAAAAATTTGAATAGACAATTAAAAAATTACAATTGAACTTAAAGAATATGTATTTAAAAAAATAAGTATAATAGATTAAATAATTTTGGATTAATAGAGATTATAATAATTATTAGACTTAAACAAGTATAAATCAAATATTGGAAGCTATTTAATTTATTAACCTATAAATTATTAAATAATCTATCAAATATAGATAACTTTATATTTCAAGTAACTAAATTGATAAAAAACATAAAGATAACACTTTGAAGTTGAAAATAACAATATATATTTAAATAGAATAATATAAAAAAAAGAAATATAGAAAAATAATAAAATATTTTATTTATTTAATAATAATCAAAAAATTAGTTTATAAAATATATAAAATATTTAGAAGATATAATATAAAACAATGGTTGTATTATAGAAAGAGGTATAAAAGAAATATATATAATATTTTAATTTAATATAAGAAATTTTATTGGAAAAATATAAAAATTAAAAATTTTAAGTTCCAAGCTATCTTTTCTAATAGCCATTGGTTTAATGATCTATAGGATCTTCCATTAATTCAAGTTTATTATGGGTGATTATATTTTTTTATTGGTACAAATAACCAAAGTCTCCTAAATCTTTTATGAAAGTGTTTTTCAAGAAAAGATGAATATTCACATTTTTGTTGAAGGTATGGATCAATTAAAATTATTTCCTGACTTTTTTTACTATCTTTTATATATTCTGGATAACAAGAATCTTTATTTTTTTTCCTAGTGCTAAAACTGATCAGAACATATATAACCAGATTTATTATATCATGATTGAATAATGGGTTTCTATAGGTTAATTATATTTAGATATGCATATGACTGATTAGCATGCATTTTGTACAATATAATATAATCTATATTGTGTAAATTATTATTCAATAGGATTGAACTGATAATTTGCAGTCAATGATTTGCAAGTGTACCCACTGCACTATTGACCTACAGGTTATTGTTAAATTTTTAATGAATAGTCACAAACTTTTAATAAATAGTTTTTACAAATAATTGTTAAATTTTTAAAGAATAGTTGATAAATTTTTAATTAATAGTTAATGAATTTTAATAAATAGTTTCAATGAATAGTTGCAAATTATTAATAAACTATTAATGAATTTTTGATAAATTATTAATAAATTATTATACAAATTAATGCTGAATTTAATTGAATTGCTAATAAATAATTATGTGATAAACTTTTAATAAATTTTTGCTAAATAATTGATGAATTATTTGATGAATTGTTAATGAATTTTTTGATAGTTTATTATTAAATTTTTAATTAATAAATTTTTTATTGCTAAATTTTTTGATTGTCAAATTATTTGATTATTGAATTGTTTATTCTCGCTTTATGCCAAAATAATAATATGTTGAATGATAGCAATAAAAAAAATTTTAGTAATATTATTATTATTAAATTTAATCAAATTCAATAATAATTCAGCTACTGAATAATATAATTTTGACTAGTAAAACTGGAAAAAACAATTAAAAAAGTAATTAATAATAATTAAAGTCCTTTCAAAACTTCTATTTAAAATAACAAAATAATTTATATAAATATTGAAACCTAAAATGAAACTATTATTAAGTAAAATATTAAAGAAGAAGTATATTAAAACTGTCTAATAGAAATTTTTCAATGCAATTTTTAATTCAAAGAAAAAATCAATCTTTTATTTTAATAATTATTTATTAATTATAGAAAGGAAGAAATAAAAATATGAGTTGCTTGAATCCAGATAGGAAAATCAGAAAAAAAAAAGTTAATAAACTGAAATAAACAATTGATCTTTTTTTAAAAGAGTTGAACTGGTAAAAATCCTAATTATACTTTCAATAGTTTAAATTAATAGTATTGTTAAGATTAGTATAGATAGCTAAACTTGTATTTTCAAATGAATAATAATAAAAAAAAAGGATTTGAAAAAAACAAATAAAAGATAGTAAAGAAAAAAATTGATCTTTTTAAATATAAATTATGAAAAAGATTATAAATTTGAAGCTTTTCAAAGTTAAGATGCACTCTAATAACCTTTATAATAAAAAAGCAGATGTTCTAGTCAAATAAGTCTTAAAACTTTTTTTAATAAAATAAAAAACTTATTTTGTACAATATTATTACAAAAACCAAGTGTCAAAATAAGACTTTAGATAATTAATTAAGCAATTCATCAAAAATATTAGCAATAAATAATAACCTACTAATGAATATAGCAAAACAAAAAAAATGCAGTTGTCAAATTTTAGAGTAACAAGTTTATATGTGAGATCTAATATAGAAAAAAAAATAAAAAATAATTTTAACAAAAAAGCTTTTTTATTAAATTAAACAATAACAATCAATCAACTTTAAAACTGACTTATCAAAAGATTTGATCTTTATAATAAAGTAAAATATATTGCAAGTAGCCAACAAGATAAAATAATAAAATACTTACTAGAATATTCAGTTTTAGGGATCAACTTTAAGAAGTATAGAATAAAAGAGTAGATGGAATTTTTAGAAACTTTAAAGAGTTTCTACTTGAAAAAAAAGGGAGGCTAAAGAGAAAAGTAATAGACTGATTATAGATAACTGAGAAGAATTAGAGAAACTTAACAGAAAAATGTTTACACTGCATTTAATTTCGAAACACAGGAATTAGGACTGGCCCGCAGTGTTAGAAACTGATTATAAAAGATTAGATTTCCAATTATTTATCCAGTATAATTAAAAAAATTTTTGGGTGTTGTAGTTTAACATTCTGCCGCATAATTTAATAAAAAAAAATAATAATAGTAATAATAATTATAATTATAATATTGTTATTAAAACTGTAATTACTATAATATAAACAAAAATGAAAGTTAGACACTGAAATTTTAAATTATTAATCTAATACGCAACATATCAGTACTGTATATAAAATGACGTCTTATAAGTTAAATGAAGAAGATGGTGATTTCTAATAAAGTCATTGTGTATATTAAAGAATGCGTATATCGTAGTATTATTAATATTAAAATGCATATTTTAATTTTCCTTTCTTTCTTTCTTTCTTTCTTTCTTTCTTTCTTTTTTTTTATTTGACATATTGTATCAATAATAAATGCATATCATATATGATCTTTCGTTTAGACCGTTAGATTTCATGGAATTTAATTAAGTATGTTAGCGAGATCCATTTTTCCTTGAGTCTTTTCCACTTCTGCAATTTTCTTCAGTTTAGAAGCGGCGTCAACTAAAGCCTTGAATTTTTTTTCTAATAAAATAAGGGTGATTAGTAAATCGACATTACCATGTGACTTCAAAAACAGTGAATTACTTACGTCTCATTGTATAAAATTTATTTTTTACTTGATTGGGGGTACACCTAGGAGCAGATTCGGGAAGACTTCCATTGAATTTCTCACTTATATGCTTCCATTGCCGCTCACCTTTCTTTATTTCGGCAATTGAAATAATAGCAATATGCTCGTCGGTAAACGGGTATCTTCCCTTCCGACCAGGATCAAGTCTGACTGCATATATTAACAGCAAGGTTACTAGATCTACTTAAGAAATAAAAAAAACCACATTCAAGCATACCTTCTTTCTTTAAATAATTATTATACCTGAGAGATCGATGAGAAAACAAAAATAATTAGCATGCTGTGCCTTAAAATGGCGGATAGCAAATAATAACAAATTGCACTAACTTTTCCTGCAGTGGTTTAGTTCCTCTAAATATGTTAAGTGGATTACGCTCATTAAATTCTGCACTGATTTTTTTCCAGTTGAGTTTATTGTGGAATTTTTCTTCTCGATCAACTATTTCTTGTAATAAATTTACCTCCTATATATATACAGTATAAATGTTGACAAAACGGATTAATGGTTACACATCTGAAAAGTATTGTTTACATGTTTAATGGTGAGAATGGTATACTCACGTCCTTTTTCCAACGAACAATCGTTTTCTTCTTGGATGTTTCGGTTTTTTCCATTTAAAAAGAAATTAATTTGTAAGCTTGGCGTTCAAGTGGCCGATACAAAGGTCGTTTTTAAATAATAACGAGCAATCACAGCGCAGTTATCTTTTCTTTCCGAATTTGTACATGGCTTTAATCCATTCGATTGTCGAAGTCACATTTCACTGTTTAAGGGTAAATGATGATGTTTCAGAATTCAATTCGGAAATTTATTTATTTCCTCGTGGGTTAGAAAATGGAAAATGTTTACATTATACTGACAAATACTGAAAATTCCTTTCGATTCAATGCTCAAATAGGCAAAAGAAAACCATCAGATGACCGAATACGTAGAAGCTATGTTTCGACACGAATGAGGAGAGTCGTGTAACCTTTTATCCAAGAACGTTAATTCGCCAAATTATTTCTCGTAAATATCTTTCCTCAATCACGTAAATTTACGAAAAACAAAGATAAATTTGGAAATATGTATCTTACTTTAATCTTATTTAATACGTCACAGCGCGTTTTGTGTGCGCAAGCACGAATTCTAATCATAGGATGCCAAAATCAACAATTGTGTTTGCCATCAAATGAATGAGCTTAAAAGGCATGTACGTAACGCGGAAACTCAATTACATTGATAAGTAAATGCATACGTAGTGGAACTTTTCGAGACATTCTTCTGCAAGAGAAACATTTTTCTTGTGGTTGTACAAAATTTAATGCGTATAATTGTGCATGTATGATATTTTTCCAACATTATTGGCAAAAAAAAAAAAAATAAATAAATAAATAAATAAAAACAAAAAACCAAAAAGACTTAGGACAGGGCGCACAGTATGTATAAATGTAGTATGTATAACCTAATCGGTTGCTATTTTCCATAGTAGTCAATTGATGACAGGTACATCCCCCAAAAATTGAGACTTTAATGGTATGCGCATACCTGCATATTTTATGCATTATTTTCTAAACAATGACCTTCTTAAATATGTAACTACGTCTGTTGTTGTCATTTGATTAAATTCAAATAAAAACATTCTCTTTTAATGATTTCCCCAAAAATCAATGCAAATGTGCAGTATCTTTATTTGCCAATGGTCTTTTCCGTCTCACAATTATGCATGCCTATTTTGGACAATAGTCGGAATAATAAATCGTGAGATAAAGAATTTTATAAACATTCATTATCGTTGGTTATCTCACGAATCCGATTGTCGTATTGTCAATGCTTTGATATCTCGCATGCTTTATAATAAACATATAATTACTAAGGTATTTATTTAAATCACTAAAATAATTAATAACTAGGATTTTTAAAAATATAAACTTTAAATCAAACTTTTATAAATATTTATGTAATCAATCCATTAATTCTTATCTATTAACATTAATTAAAGAAGTTTTTCAGTTCTAATTATTTATTTTACTATATTATCTTTTTTTATTTCATTTGATTTAAAATAATATTTTTGTTATTTAATAAATAGAAATGTAATAAATTATTTATATTAAATTCAACTCTATTTATAAATTAAAATATCTTTATAGCTATTTAAAAAATATTGTCATGTTTCTATAAATTTAGTTGATTTATTTATAAATTAATGGATTATTAAAGTTAATTTATTTTTCAGCATTGCATTTGAAATTCATAATAAGAAACATATGATTATATATACTGTACATGTAATCCTAACTTTATTTTTTAATATTTTTATTAAAATCTTGAATAATGATTATTTATTTGATTAAGTAGTTAAAAAAAAGTTTTACTATAAATAAATGCTATAATAAGTTCCTTTGAAATATTTTTAGTAAATTTATTGATTTTTCTTTATTTTCATTGATTTGTTGATTAAATAGATTTTATAACTTGATTATAATTAAGTAGTATCAACCTATCCAATTTATTCTTTAAGAATTAAATAATGATAAATAGTCATTGCAAAAAAATATCAAATTTGTATCTAATATAATATGCAAAAGTTTTTAAATTAAACAAAAATTTATCTAGAGATTAATTACTTATAGTTAGGCTACAGAAAAAATATAATGTTTTAGAGATAAATATAATTTTATAATTAAATAAATTTTAAAAATTCTTTAAAAAAAATTCCTACCTTTAAATATATAATTGAATTATACAAAATATAAGAATAGAAAAGATGATAACAATAAAAAATAATAATAATAATAATAAATTTATTAATTTTATTAAGCTTTTAAACTATATTTTAATAAATAAAATTTGGTTTCTATAAAATAAAAAAATTAAATATAATAAAATATATGAAATTTTTAAAGTTATATTTATTTATCTAATTTGTTCAAGACAAATAGTACTAATCTATAATATAAGAAATATTTTTAAAAATATAGAATTCAAATAATAAATTAATTGTAATAATTGAATTATTAATATTAGGACTATTATAGAATATTAAAAATTTTAAAAAATAAATTTCTTGTGATTAATATTCAATTTGTTTTTATTCTTTATTATATTTTTTAATAAAATTTATTTATTTTTGAAATATAATTTTTATTGTTTAATATACAAATCTATTTATTTATAATTAATTATAAAAACTTAAAATAACAAGATATTATTTATATATAATATATTGTTAAAGATCAAAGAAGTCAGACCAAATTCTGAATTTTTACTATAGTTATATAATTGATGATCAAGATATAATTAAAAATTATACAAAATAATTAATTACTGATAATTACTATACTTCTTACAAGATAGAAGAATATATAAACAATTCATTCATGTCAAAAAGTTAAAAAACTATAAGCTAAAATAATAAAAGATTAGTTGATCACAAAATAATTTATACATAATATATTAGAATAGTTATAATAATTATGTAATAGTTCTATATTTAAAAAAATATAAATATAACTTCTTTTAATTACTTAATAAAATAATAAATCTTGAGATAAATTTGTATAATAATGAAATTATAAATAGTTTAGAAAAATTACCTTGAGACTTGCTTAAATCTTTTTATATTTTTGTTTTTATGTTTTGTTGTGTAATAGAAAGATAAGATTCTTCTATCAATAGATTATATAAGCATTTAATCTTTAATAATAGACTTATCAATCAATATACTATAATATAATATAATATATTATTTTATTTATTTTATAATAATATTACTTTAATTGAATCTATTATTAAAATTATAATTAAAGAATAAATTTGTTTATTTAATTGCTATACTTTTAGTTATAATATATTAATATATAGTAGTTATTTTTAATAAATTCTTTATTATTAAATATAATATATACAGTATATATTTAGTTTATTATTATTTTTTTAAATAGTTATTCTTATAATTCTTTATTAAAATTATTAGAAAAAATATATACTGATTAAAAAAAATTATTTGGTATATTGCTATTTATATAATATTTAGCAAAATAATAGTATAAATAAATTGATAACTATATAATTCAGTTATAAATATTGCAAAAATCTATAGATTTATAATTTATTAACAATTTATCAAATAATTTATTAATAATTTATCAAATAATTTATTAACTATTCAATAAAAATTTATTAACAATTTAATAAAAGTTTGTTCCAAAATTATTTATTAATAATTTAATAAAAATTTGACTTTAATTTATTAATAATTCATCAAAAATTTGGTAATAATTATTTATTAATAATTTATCAATTATTTATCAAAACTATTTATTAAAAATTTATCAAGTATTTATTATAAATTTGACAAATATTTATTAAAAATTTATTACCTATTCATTAAAACTATTTATTAAAAATTTGTCAACTATTTATTAGCAATAAAGTAAAAAACTTGATAACCTTATACAACAATTTTTCTAAAATAAAGTTATACTTATAAATTATAAACAATACAAACTATAATATAATATAAATTTTATAATTTATATTATTACAATTTAATTAATTAAATATTATTATATAAATAATATTAAAAAATATAAATAGGTATCAAATTTTTAATAAATTATTATTAAATTTTAATAAATAGTTTTGATAAATAGTTGTTGAATTTTTAATAAATAATTTTAATAAATAATTAACAAATTTTTTATGAATAGTTTTGATAAATAGATAATAAACTATTAACAAAGTTTTGATAAATAGTTGATAAATTATTAATAAAATATTAAACAAATTTTTAATAAATTATTAATAAATTAATACTAAATTTTTATTAAATTATTAATAAATAATTTTGTGAAAACTTTATTGAATTTTTAATAAATTTTGTTAAATAATTAATGAATTATTTGATGAATTATTAATAAAATTTTTGATAATTTATTGTTAAATTTTTAATAAAAAATTTTTAATTGAAGAATTTTTTTATTGCCAAATTTTTAATTGATTATCACTTTATTGTTAAATAATAATATGTCAAGTAACAACAATTAAAAAGAATTTATCAATATTTTTATTATTAAATTTAATCAAATTCAGCAATAATTCAACTAGTAAATAACATAATTTAAACTAGTAATATTTTATAATATTAAAACTATTTATATATTTGATCAAAGTATTATAAAATTTTTTATTGAATTATTAATTATTTATTTTTTATTCATAATTAATAGTTAAGAATTAATTATTAATTTATATAAGACATTTATTAACTTATTTACTTTTTTTTCTTTTTATGATTATTTATAGCCAGTATAAATTATAGTTTATTAATCAATTAAAAATATAAGTATATTTTTACTTGAGTAATATAATACATATTATAGCTAATCAGTCTAATCAAATCTACAATCTTATAATAAGCAATAATAATCTTTAAGTTGGATCTTGGAAACAATATTTTGTTCTATAATTATTTTTGGATAAATACTTTTCTAGTTTGTTACTTTATTATTAACAGGTTATTATTGATAAATATCTTATCAAGCTATTGGAATATAAAAAACTATAAAAGGATAGATTGAAAAAAAATATATATCTAAAAATATTCAAATAAATTTACAAAAAATAAAAAAAAATAAAAAAAAAATAAAAATTTTTAGCTTTTTTTGAAGACCTATTTCTTCAAACTTTTTCTCAATAAGAAATATTCAATTTGAATATTTTTTTCCTGACTATCTAAAAAACTTATTTAATCTTAATTTTAATTTTTTACTATATACTATTTAAGAAGACTTATCACTTTTACTTTCAGAAATACATATAGTTCCAACCTTTTTTGAACAGTAATTTTTTATTTATTTGCAATAAATAAGTAATTTATAATAAATCCCAGATTATTAAGTAACTTAATAGAGACTAAGCCATATTGTTTCAGTATAATATCTTCTAACAACTATGCCTAATTAAAGAAATTTTATTGGGGAATATTAAAAAGTCAGATTTATTAATAATTTTTTTGCTTTGTAATAGTAAAAGGTCTTGAAAGAAATATGAATTTTTATTGATTACATGTTCTTTACAACTTTTGAAAAAATACATTCTCAATTGTAATCAAAGAGATGAAGTTTAATATGAATTAAAGATCATTTAATTTTATTGTTTAATTGAAATAAAAAAAAGATTTTGATCTTAAACTTTGTTTAATCAGGAAAATAAAAAAGAAAGACTTTAGCTTAAACAAATAGTAGCTTTTTTTTATCTAAAAACTTATTATTTATATCTTATTGACCTTATAGAACTTGATCTATAAATTAATCTAATTGAAAAAGTAAGATAGGAACAAGGTATTAATTAACTTTTTCTACTAATAATAATATTAGCAGAACATAAATATAATCAAGAGAAGTTTATTTATATTTTGCTGCTAATGTATTTTGTATTAATCAATTATATACCAGGTAAAATTGTATCACCAAAAATTTAGAGTAAAGTTGAAATAAGTAAAATTTTGTAAAAAAACTATAAAAAATAATAAATAATCTAAGAAAACAATAGATAATATATAAAGGATAAAAAATAAGTATTTTCTTGTTTAAAAAACCTCTATATTTATATTACTTCTAGTTTTGAAACATAATACATAATCAGTTGATCTTTTTACTTTCTAAAATATTCCTATTTTTAGTAATAAAAGTATATATTTAGATCTTTTTAAGCTATTAAAGATCCAAGTTTTTATTTAAAAAAGTTTATAAACAAATAAAAAAGTGTAGTATTAACTTTTGAAGATAAAAACTTTCACTGATCAAAAAAAAAATTATTTGATATGCTATCACTTCTATAACATTTAATAAAAAATCAACAATTTAATAAAAAAATAATAGAATTTTTTTTTTTTTTTTTATAACGCTGGCTCAGCCTTGTTTTATTTGTATATTTGCAGCAAAATTACATAGGAAGGCTACCCTAGAACTTACTACCT
>CAJVPT010002605.1:0-17229 GCA_910592055.1 Acaulospora colombiana
TAAGTCAAAACTTAGAAGCCAAGAAAGTAAGAGAGGAAATCAAATCAGCTTTAGAACTAAGATGTGATGATCTTAAATACAATCAAAAGAAGATAGTAAACTCGTTAACAAACAAAGAAAGAAGCAAAATAGTACTTGACTGGGTTAAAGTCAAGCAAGATGGTATGGAATACATAATATTGAACAAAAAAAAAATTGAAAAGAAAATAAGAAGATACTATCAAGAGGCCTTCAAAAAACAAGATGCCAACTTTGCCAATCTTATTAAAGAGTGGAAAAAGGAATATGATTCTAAGCAGTATATCCAAGATACATGATATAACAATCCTCTAAAACCAATTACACATAAAGAACTAGAAGAAACTCTCCAAACACTTCCAAATAATAAAGCTCCAGAAAAATCACAGATTAGTTATGAAATACTAAAGAAATTGAGTCAAGAAGGAAAAGAATACCTGCAAAAGATGTTAAATACTTTCTTAAGATGGGAAGTTACATCTGTGTATTAAAAACAAAGCCACATATACCTAATAGCTAAACCGAAACCATGGGGGTGTGTATTAGCAAATACAAGACCAATCGTACTACTGGAAATTACTAGAAATGTTTCACCAAAATTCTAATCACCAGAATGGGAAACATTTGCATGATTAACAATATTCTTAGGGGTCCCAACTACGCAGGATTGCCAGGAGAGAGCACATCAGAACCTATACAAATTTTTAACAATATCTGTGAAGATGCAAAAGAAAATAAAAAAGAATTATAGATACTCTTTCAAGACACAGCCAAGGCATATGCTATAATTAGCTTGGAAATGCTAGTTAAAACAATGAAAAGAATCAAGATATCCAAAGGCTTTATCAAGATCATGATAAGCCTGTTCCTAAATAGAGAGTTCAAAGTAATATTTGAGAATGATCTCACGGAACCAATAAGGGCAGGAGATGGAATAGACCAAGGCAAAACTATCTCCCCACTGATGTGAAGAATTTTCTATAATTCCTTGTTGTGCAAAATCCAAGAAGATATAGAATAGGGATACAAAATGGAAGTCTCATGGAACCCTGATCTAAATAATATTATCACTAAGAAGCTAGAATCAAGACATGCAGCCATAGCTTTCATGATGATATCACATGGATAGCAAGGTTCAAAGAAGATATGAAAAAGATCCTAGAAACGGTAAGGATCTTTTACAAAGTGAATGACTCTCAGATCAACAACAACAAGTCAGTTTTGGTTACTATCAATAATTCTAACCAATATTCAGAAGAAGTTCATGTAGAAATCAACAAAGAAGTGGTTAGAGAGTTAGATAGAAAAGAGTAAGCAAGATTTTTAAAAATATGAATAGGCAACCAGAAAATTGCAATCGAACTCAAAGAAAGGGTTTTAAAAGAAATCAATACTGTTACAAGAGTTCTCAAAAACAGAAAATGATCGATAAACAAGCCCTTATATACTAAATAGAGTATTGATTCCAAGAATAGAGTTTAGAATGCAGCATAGTATATTGTTCTGGAAAATATGTAATAACTTGATAGCAGCATATTATAAGCTTTTCAAGAATAAAGTAGCCTTATGTAGATCTATTCCCAATAGCATGATTCATCATCCAAAGATACAAAATCTTAAAAGTATATGGATGCTCCAAAAAGAAAACCCAATAACTGAACTCTGTAATAGAATAAACAATCAAGGTCCAACAGGGCTTATTACAATTATCAAATTGAAACAAGCACAGATTAAGCACTTGGAGTCCCACAATCTTCTTTCATATAAATCCCTAGATCACTTTAATGACAAAAGAAATTTCACATTGCAAGTTCTAAAGTTAACTAAAGACTTGGGACTAACTTTCCAGAATTGAAAATGGAATGACATTTTTGAGTGAACAAAGGCAATAGTTCAATTCAAGAACATCTAACAATAGAAGAATATAGAAAGGTAACACCGTCTTTACAAAATAATAGGTTGATGTACATAGACCAGCTGCTAAACCAAAACCCTACAAAGTTTAGAAACTGGAAAATGATTCAACTTATCCAGCACATTAGCAAAGATTCTATTTCAGAATGGTATAATATTCTACAAAAAATCATAGTAAAAGAAAATATAGAAGACCTTACAATATTTTGGAAAAAGAGATGAAAAGAAAAGTGGCTATCAAAATGTACTAAACCTGAACCTGGTAGAGATAAATGAAAGAAAATCTGGATAGTTATTCAAAAAGAAAATTAACAAATAGTATAGAAAAAACTGATACAGGAGAACAGCCAAGGTACTATGATAATTCTTCATTTCAATCATTAGAAAATAGAAGATGGTCTAGAAACAGTTCTTACCAAATGTGCAGGATGCTCACTAAACAATAGAAATGGAAACGAATGTAATATAGAAATAGAATTAGATTTGGTCTATACTATACCATTCTTAAACCATAAAAAAAATACTAGAAGAGCACAATTACTAAAAGTTCCCTGTTCACTATTGGAACTAGATAGTATAGTGATCAAGAGTATAGTCCAAGATATCCAAGATTTGACAAATGGTCAAATGGAAAAAATGGAACAAGTATTAATAGAAAATTGGGAACAAGAAATACTCAGAGACAATGTTAAACAAGAAATATACCTAGACCGTCTACTTGAAATTCTCCAATGTAATCAAGAATCACAGGAAAAGTTGACCTTCTACTTTGATGGATTTTTAATTGACCATAGAAGTGAGAATACAAAAATATGTGCAGCATGGATACAAATAGAATAAGTTGGAAAAGGAAGTAAATTTTAGACAGGAGTCAAAAACTGGCTCTTGTCCCCAAGGGCAGAACTGGTGGCACTAGTTACAATAGCTTTAGTAGCTTCAATAGACAGTACTGTCAAGATCTTCATAGATAGTCAAGTCTGCATCTCTAAATGGAAAAAGCTAGAGAAAGAAGATCTGAAGATGATACACAAAAGATGGCTAAAAGAAAAGAATTGATCATTATGGGCAAGGATGCTAGATCTTGTAAAGAATAAGCATATCCAACTAACTTTGATCAAGATTAAAGTCCATTCTAATAATTCATGGAATGAAGATGCAGACCAACTAGCCAAAGAGATATTAAAGCTATCAGCAATAATATGAAAGAGTCTCAAATCAAGCAAGATACTCATAGAAACTATGTGGCAAGAAGAAGTAGTAGATAGTCCAATACAACAGTTTATTAAACAAATTAATAAAAGGTCAATGGTTCTATCATGAACATAGCAACATAGAACAGAGACAAAATGGTATCATCAAGTTCACAAGCATCAAACCTACTCATGGGATCTGTCATGGAACAGATTAAAAGATGGAAATACATGAAATACCTCCTTCAAAAGCTCACAGAGAAGAAATTTTCTAGTTAAATGGATCAATAATGAACTACCTACCTTAAGCAAACTAGTAATAAGAATATTAGATCTATACAAGCAAACAAGATATATAGTATGTAATCAGCATTAAGAAACAATAGAACACTTATTAGAATGCCCTGGTTATAAAATTGGGATCCTGACAGTATGGCAAAAAGGAGCTGAGACTTTTCTTAAAAAATTTGATAAGTTGTATCAAGAATATAAGAGAGAAGTGAATGAAAAAATGGTACAACTAGTAGTTGACAATAGAAGAGAAAAAGGCGAATTAGATAAATGGGCCTCCAGATTACTAGAATCAGTTTCGCAAACCAGTTCAAGCACTCTTAACTTTTGCACAAAATTAGTAGAAAGCAATGCAATCAAAGAAGCTGCTAATCTAAATTGTTATGGAAAAAAGCTAGAAACAATGGCAAAAAAATAGATTCTAAAAGTACAAAAGAAGGTTTACAACCAGATCTAAAAACAAGTCTGGAATGTGAAATGTGAAAAGATCATTGAATAGGAACAAGAACAAGGAATTAATAGAAGAGCAAAGTATAAGAAGGCCCAGAAAGCAAGAAGACAAGACCCACAAGATAATTCTGATCATAAAAGTACAAGGCAAAGAGAAGAAGTGAAAGAGAGTGAAAACAAATATAGGATAAAGTGTTTGGGTTTTAATTCTTGTTAGAACATCATACAGTGATCCGCAGTAGTGACCTGTGGGTGATAATGTTAGAAGTTGGAAGGGTTTCTATCTGAACTACTAATGGAGTGATAAATCATTCCAAAGT
The DNA here is from genome assembly GCA_910592055.1 of Acaulospora colombiana. Lineage (NCBI taxonomy): Eukaryota > Fungi > Glomeromycota > Glomeromycetes > Diversisporales > Acaulosporaceae > Acaulospora > Acaulospora colombiana. The sequence goes on from CAJVPT010002605.1 coordinate 4,184, forward strand.
TGTACTTAGAGTCCTAGATAAATATAAGACTTTGACGAGTGAGTTAAAGATTTAGCTTTAGTATTACATATATAATGTACAGCTTACAATTGTTTAATAAAGCACACATAACTAGCCTGACAGAGGGTTAAAAATATATATATATATATATCCCACTCCATCAAAATTTATAAAAATTTTCTTTTATGGTAACAACCCAAAGTTCACAAGAAAAAACTCAATGCTCACAAAGAACCTCATCAATAAACATGTCAAGAAGATCCCCTAGAGTCAAGGACACAGTAGTAAACTATACTGGTGAAAGAATCATCACTAGTAGTGATAAAATTACAAGACCACTTCTAAAGACCAAACTAGCAAATAAATTCAACCTACTTATCAGTACAAAAAGAAAAAGAACAACAACAAACAAGAAAAAGGAGGCAGCAGCCTCAACAACTACAAATAATCTCACTTAAAATCAAGATGAAAATATGAAGCTTGAGAACACATAACTGAACAATAGCACAAATTCTGAAGAGAGCATCATAAAAATCCTCAAGACAATAGAAGAAATGAATATTAAATCTAGATTACTATTGCCGATAATAGTAGTGTAAACAACTGCAATATTAAAAAAAGGGAAAGAGTCCCCTAATGACACAGAAAACATCACCACCAACCATTACAGTTATGAAAGAGAGCAGAGACCAAGGACCATAAAAACAGAATGTGCAAACCCCCAAGGTATCCTTGATACACTTCATCCAGGAAAGATTTACATAGACATAGAGAAGGTGCCTGGACTCTCGACAAAGAAGAAAATTAACCAAGTATGTGATAAACTGGGGCACCTACCAACCCTGAAATATGTTTGTATCAAAGAACCAATCAGATCTCTAATTATTGCAGCCATTTTTGACAATTACTATGAGGCCATAGCTGCATACGAGATCTAGATCACTGATAATGAAAATTTTAAATTTAAACTAGCACCTCAACTTGATACCACAGAATGTAAATTCTGATCTATTAAAATCTGAGACATCCCCAATTATTTCCAAAAAAAGAATATCATAATCTTATTTCAAGACAAAACTCAGATCGAATATATAACTTTATAATTAGTAGAACAAGTTAAATCTGAAATCATCCAATTTAGTACAATAGAGGCATATGAAGAACAGGTTCAGAACTGGACCATTTACAAGGACACCTTTTGTATGAGGATATATCTAATGGTCAGAACCCATATAACAAGAGAGAAGAGGAACCAGTATAGCACAACACTCACCAACCTCTTACAAGGAATCTCAGTAAAAGAACTCAAGAAAATTAAGAAAATTATCAAACAGATAGCAGCTCAAGTGATATATTTCCTCCTCAACTCTACAAATTAGAATAAACGTTTTGTCATTCTGTATTACAAAGATAACAGAAACCTATACAAAGCAAGAAACATGAACTTCCGCCTTCAAGGCAACAAATTAGTCTAGGTTACAAGATCAATTAAACTATGCTTCAATTGTGGAGCCCAAAATCATGATCATGCCTGTTGCTCAATAGCAAAGAGGAATCCAGTATCCAAAGAAAGAATAAACAGACTGGCCAACCAAGGCTTTGACCAAACAATAGAAAAGAATACTTCTCATTGAAACAAAACAGAAGAACAACTTTTCACCCCCTCCAGGACACACATACGCAAGCTTTGCCAGAGTATCCTATATAACTACAGTAGGAAAAATGTATTAGAAATTTTTGGACAAATCCAAGTAAACATCAAATACCAAGTACATATCCTGGACAAGAGAGTCATAGTGATCGAAGCAGGCTTCCACATCAAAGCCAAAGAGCCAGCAATTACAGATGCTTCTCACTATGATGAACTTTTATCTGGAAGTTCAAGTTTCTGAATCCCATCACCAAAAGATTGAACATCAGATAACAATAGAGATTAATTAATAAAAGAATCAACCAAATAGAATCCACAATAACATCAACCATGAAAGAAATGATGGATTGCCTTGACACACCTATCAATGCAACTAATAGTTCAGAACTGATTCTCTCTTTTCTCCAAACAATTATGATTAGAAAGCAACCAGAAGATCAAGTCTGTAATATGCAAAACAAAGAAAATTCCAACATCAATGAACCACACAACATCTGGAAAATAGGAACATTAAATGTTAAAGGGATCAACTCACAAGTAGATAAAATAGCAATTTTAGAATACAAACAAGAACAACAAATAGACATACTAGAAATCACTAAAGCCTGGCTCCCAGGAAACTGAAAATGGCATAACGAGGAAGGAAGATTTCAAATCTGGTCAACAAAACCAATACAACAGTCCTATGGAACAGGAGTAAGTATTTTAATAAAGAAAAAATGGGCAACACACATTTTCAGGTTCAAGGAATATATCAACCAGAAAATAACAATAGATATGGCATTCAAAGGACAAATAAAATACAGGATACTAACAATTTACAACTCATCCGATGGGACAAACAAACAAGACAGAGAAAACTACTAGAGTGGTGCAAAACAAAAATCAGCGAGGTGAAAAGCAACAATATGTTCATAATAGTAATGGGTGGTCTTAACAAAGTAGCTGACCACCAAAAGGACCAAACAATAGAAAATAATAAAGGAAGCAAATCCAAGCACTTCATCAACTCATTAGAGACATTTAACCTTATAAATACATTTCGACAGGTTCACCCTGAGAAAAGAAGCTATACATATATCAGAATAAAGTTGAACTACGGAAGCAGACTGGATTACATACGGGTTTTTAGCCTACTATAACAATATATCATAAACACAGAACACATTGAGGTGAAAACAGTAATTAGAACAGATCACAGAATAGTAGTTATACACCTCGAGACTCCATATATCTCCTGAAGTAAATTATCTAATAGGAAAAACAATATACAATACATTATAGATTATAGAAACTCCAGCCCTAAACAATGAATGAAGTTCATTAGGAAATTGGAAGAATTATTAGTAGAGTTCATCAAAAAAGATATCAAAATGGTAAAGGAAATATGGAAATATTTCAAAGAGTCGATCAAGATAGTAGCAGAAACCTCTTTAAAAAAGAAATGAAGAAGGAAAAATATTGGTACTATTCATAAGTCTAAATACAAGTATTTTATACAAAAACCACTCAAGATCAGTAGTTTATATAGAAGATATCTAGCATGAAGAATGAATCCAGATACATGCACACCTACTACAGAAGCACAAATCACAGAATTGATGCAAGAAATCAAGATACTAAGGATCCTTCTGATAGAACTCCCCTTTTCATGCAAGACACAATCAATAACAAAGAAGAATTACAAAGGGGATTACTAGAGATGAAGAAAATCTGAGAGATAGAGAACAAAATAGCAAAGATTATGATCAAGAAGGAAAAAGGGAGAACAATCAAAAACATATTGAACAAAGATACAAGAACCTAGAGGAACACCCGAAGAAGATGATCAACAGTATCCTGAACTGACAACTCAGATTTATAGATACATAGAGACTAATAAAACAGAAAACAGGAAATGAAGTAGAAATAATCACAGATTAATCTATGATAAAGAACAAAATCTGGAAACACTTTCAAGAGTAGACAAGATCTAGATGAACACTGAATATAAAGAACTTTTTACATTGAAAAAACAATATAGGTCCAAAGCAAGTATCCAAGAGAAGTGGTTCAACAATATATTAACCCCAATAGAAACAACAGAAATAAGAAATACAATTCAGGAGAAAAAAACTATAGTGCCCCAGGCCCATCAGAAATTCTATATATAGTGCTTAAAAACCTGGGAGAGAAGGGAACAAAGCTAGTAGAGATACTTTTCAACAAAATTCTGAAAACAGGAAAGGTCCCAAAGGACTGAAAGAATGGAAATGTTTATCTAATCCTGAAACCCAAGGACTAGATAGGAAATATCAATATCACCCGACCTATTACACTGTTGGAGACAACAAGGAAAGTATTTATAAGCATTCTGATGACAAGACTGGTGACAATTTGCATTAAATATCAGATACTGTACACCAACAATTGGGCAGAACTACCCAAAGGCAGTACACAGAAACCAATCCATATTCTTAACAATGTCATGGAGTAGGCCAGAGAATTCAAAAAAGAAGCCCGGATCTTTAGTCAAAACATAAGTAAGATATATAACTCAATAAACAGAGACATATTGATCCAAGCACTGAAAAGAATCTGAGTTTCAGAAAAGATAATGAAATAATAAATAATATACTAGAGGACAGAAACAACAAAGTAATTATAGCACATGGTCTCACCGAAGAATACCCAGTACAGGATGAAATAGACCAAGGAGATACCATCTTCTCATTTCTCTGGAGAGTGTATTATGATCTGTTATTATAAGAAATTGAAGACCAATATATAGGTTACACAATGGAAACAAAAGTGTTTCTAGATTTGATCTCATCAAGTTAAAATGAAATTACCAACAAAATAACAAAGCAAGTAAAAATCACAGCTACAGCATTTATGGACAACATCACCTAGTTCACAAGCAATAAAGCAAATATGCAAGCCATTCTAGACAAAGTCACTGAGTTCCTAAGAATAAACAACATATAGGTAAACAGTAAGAAATACTTCTTGATCTGTCTTAATGTACCTGTAAAACAAAGAAATGAAAGCATACAGCTCAATAAAGTACAGATCCCACCAGTGCAGCAAAATGAAGCAATAAGAATTTTAGGGGTATGGACAACAGAAGATAGAAAGAAAACCCAGCAGAAGAAGAGCATAAAAAAAAAGAAGATATTATCACCAGAACACTAGCCTGAAAAAAAATCACAGACAAATAGATACACTATATAATCAATCAGGCCCTGTTTCCAGCAATCAAATATTTACTCAATGACTTAATTCTGTCAGAGAGGGAATGTGACAAGCTAAGTAGCAAGATAAACAAAACATTTAAACACAAAACTGGCCTCTTGTCAATAACCCAAACAGTATTTTTCATGCAGATTTCAGCTACAAACTGTTCAATCTGTAGGACCAGCAAATCCTAATGCATAGAAAAAACTTGATGAATCAACTAAATAACCACAACCTTTGTGGAATTACTATCCAAATCAGAAATCAACAGCTTCAAAACAATTATTGGTCAAATATCTCAATACTTATAGACAAATTCTCCTTCTGGATCAGGAAAAGAAATAATCCTACAAATAATATTTTAAATATTATAAAATTACAAGGAATCACATTAACACCAATAGTGCACACATAGTTTGGAAAACCAGTAAAGAATGAGGATAAGGTAATCAAGGAATTAGTTACAGAGGAATAGTACAACAAACACAGAATCTCCCTCAAGCGTAGAAGGATAATGTTCAAAGATCAACTCTTGAATGATAACAAAACAAGAATTCTATCTTGGCAACAAATAAGAATGAGACTTGGGAAGCAAGGAAGAACTCCTAAATGGTACAATGAACTAAAAAAACTAATTATCTAGAGATGGCCAATTACGATTAGCAAATAAGGCAGACTAAAGTCTCAGGGAATACCATAGTAACAGTAGCCCCATGATCAATAGCTTTTGTACAAACACCATAATATTTCCAGCCCAATACTAATTAATACTAAAATAATTAGCAATGAAGAAGGACAGAAAAACAATAATAGTAAAGAAGAGAAGGCAATTAGACAAGAGAAGGGTAATAGTAAATCATATGGTTACGAATAAAGAAATATCACCAATTTGTTAATGCAAAGAATGCCCTTTCAATAATCAAGACCTTAGAAAGAAGTACAAGGACTAACAACAATGCATAATGGAATACCTCCTGTCCTATGCAGTAAACATCAAGGTCAGAAAACACATCACTAGAATTTTCTCAGAACAGTAGAAACAAAACACCAGATAGTCACTAAGAAATAGATTACAATCATCTCTTCAAGGCATAGAATTGGCCATAAGTAAAACCAACAAATAGCTCCCCAAGATACACAAATCTAGTACACACCTGGATCTACTATCAACTACTGAAGCACTCATTAGAAGAAAAATACAATCCCCAAATAGAACAATCCAAAAGCTATTACAAATAGCTTGGCAACTAACAACAGAGGACAATCTCCAAATATACATAGATGGCTCATTTACAAATGCAATACCAGAAATAGGATGGAAGTTGGATAGGTGACCCTATCAAAGTCAGGCAAAGAAATTATAATCTTTTAAGCAAAAACCCAGGATACTTCCTCCTTAACAAGAGCAGAACTGACAGCAATCCTTATAGAAATTTGCACAATTAGCCCTAATAAAAAGACTGAAATCTTTATGGATAGTCAAGAAGTAATCAATACAATCAGCAAAGCATCACAGAAGGATCAGACCAAAAACCAGAAACCAGAAAAGCCAAACAAGCTCCTAGTCAGTACAATTTAAGAAATTATTACAACACAACAAATCAAAGTTCAATGGAAAAAGATCAAAGACCATACAAGAATCAAAGGAAATGAACAGGTAGACAAATTAGCAGCTACCACACTGGTAGACAAATCCAAAGACATAGTAAAGATCCAGGAGCTATAGTGCACAAGCAGTAACATAACACTGAGATGGATCAGTCCTTTGTGAACCTGCCTTTCAAAACATTAGGAAGAATCCTCCTGAAGACCAAATGGGCTAGCAAGTGGAGGGTACTACATTGAAACTAAACATAGCTTACAGGCTTAAAAGCTAAGGAAATAAATTGGGAGATAATTATACTGACACTAATGCCATCCAAGATTATATCTCTCCAAACCAACCAAGAAGATCACAGAAATAGAACTTTTCAATGGAAGACATGGTCCAATGAACACTCCACATTAGCAACATGAACACATGGAAACTATAGATATATAAGTCAGCAACATATATAATTTGTGGAAAATAGGAAAAAAAAAATCTACATCCTTTCATCTGTAGATCAAACAGGACAAGGTTAGCGAAAAAACTTACAGCACTTCTAGTACGAGAGTATATAGTGTGGACCAATGGCAACAAACAATCGCAAATCATTTAAAGTAGATAGAAATAGTTCATAAAATCAAGTACAAAAGAAAGAAGCTGAATGGGCTTGATGGATCTAATTAGAGGGGCCATTACCTATAAAATGGTTCAGATAGCAAGAAAAATCACAAGGGATGAAAAGAAGACCAAGATTACAGTGAAAAAAGTAACAGAACAACTATGGCAAGAGAAAAAAAAATCTGGAGGCTAAAATATGAATTAGTAACATAGTGGGAAAAAATACAAACTATAACTAGGAAAATTAAATGAGATCGATTAAGGTATAACAGTGAAACACAGTATAGAAGGACACTATAGGTTAAGGGAAGACAACAAAAAACTGCAGAAAACTTGTATATAGAACTAACAAACTATAATATGAAAAATATACTTCAAAACAATTTTAATTCTAACTCTCTTTTTTATATAAATATCAGTGTTAGTGAAGTAATGACATGCTAACATTCATCTTTAGGTGAACTGAAGCAAGTCACAGGATTTATAGGATACTGAGTTATTAGTTTTTTTCCTATTATAAATGTATTTTCTTGCAATTGAATTTGTGTACATAAGAGGATATTAATGATTAAATAAAAACTATAGAACATGACTTCACCAGCCAATAAAAAAAAAAAAGTATCTTTATATATAAACTATTTTATATACAGTATATTGCAAAAGTCTTTGGACTAATATTACTTTACAATTTTTATTCATAATTTTATAATCAATAAATAAAATAAAATGAAAATTTAAATTTATATTATTCAAAATATAGAAAATAAGATTATTTAAAAAAATTATAAACATTCAATTTGAAAATAAAAAAATCAATTTTTTATGATATCCAAATTTTCATTGTATATTATAAATGAAAAAAATTTATTGAAATTATTTTAATAAAAATTTTTTTTTTTTTACTAAGTGCAACAGGCCTACTTTATTAATTTTAGTGTGGTACATATTACTTGAATTAATAAGCTGTTTGCTAACTTGTTTTCTTTATGTATTTCCCAACACTAACCTATTAAAAAACTAATTGATTTTTAAAAATCCCTTATGGCTTGTTGCTCCCTGCAAGAAACTAACGTGTTTAGGCTCCATTAGCACTGATTTGGAAGATGTCTACAATATTATGTATTCCTTTCAGGATGTTACCTATTGTGTTCTGTGTGTCAGCTTGTTTAGGCTTGTTTGTTATTGTTCTTTCTTTTTTGTATAGTTTCTGTTGCCTTTTCTTTCTTTTCCATTTGATAGATGTTTTGTTGATTCCCTGTTCCTTTTCCCAATGTGACATTCTTCTGCATCTGTCGAGCCAGATGTTGAAAGTGAGAAATCTGATATATTGCATGATACTTTTGAGGGTGTCTGGCAGCTTTTCATGTCTTATTGTTTCTATGATGAGGTTGTTAAGGATCTTGCTAATACTTCTTCTAAGATGAGTATATTTAGGTTCTTAGTGCTAAGCTTGACTTTGTTGTGTGTAATTTGGGGGGACTTGTCATTTTTCCTGTAGTGGAGTTCCCTGTATATGTTTCTATTAATTTTCTCGTAGATGTTGATGTTGTGTTGGGTGCAAGTGAAGGGGTTGTCATTGTGTTCTGTCTCTCTGCAGCTGTGGCACTTGTTTGTTTTGTAAATGTTGGGATGTCTTTTGTAGAGTTTGTTCATTATCGGGAGTTCTTGGTTTCATAGTTTGATAGAGAAGCTGTGCTGTTGGGAGTCCCACATGTCTGTGTGTGGGTCATTGAGTTTGGTTGGATGGAAAAGTGTGAAGCTGTTTTTCCAGTCGGTTTTATTGTAGTTGGCTCTAGAAAAAGCTGTGTTTCTATTGAGTTGATTTTAGTCTATCGTGAGATGTGTAGTTGGATCTGCTTGATGGCCCCTCGGATGTCTTGTGTGATCTCAATGTTGCCATTGTAGTATGGTTGCATGTGGTTAGGTTCAAGGCATGTTGGGAGAATTGTGATACAGATGTATTTGTCCTTGTTTGACGCTGTTTGATGTGCCAGTTCATCGGCTCTTTTGTGCAGTGGGATGTCATCTTTATTTGACGTTTTGTGCAAGGTTATCTCTTGTTGAAGGGTATTTATTGTGTTGCAAAGATTAAGGATCATTCTTTTCTCTTTTTGTTTGATTAGTTTCTGGTTGTTTATGAGTTTGTGATAGTCATGAATGAGCTTTTATGAGTCAGTATATATGTCAATCTTTTTGCCATTCCTGGCTATTATATAAGCAATAGTGACTGCTAGAATTTTTGATCTATATGCTGATACTTGTCCCATGAGAGTTGTATTGAACTCCATGTGTGTGTCATCTGGCATTATAAAGATCATTCCTACTCCCATACAATAGTAGTTTTCTGTTTTGGTACTTCCATCGGTATATACTGTGATGTGATGCTTTGTTTTTAGTCTTTTTCTGATTCTTGTTATTTCTGTGTGTAGATTGCCCTGTGCTTTTATGATTTGTTTGAGTATTTTTATACTTGCTATTTCGTGAGTGATCTTTATTGAGTTCAATGTGGTGTTGGGTTGTTGCCACCGCTTGGTCCAGCTCTGTGGAGATATCTGTAATCTTTGCTTGGGGTTGTTGTTCTCGCTTTGATCAGATTTGGTGGTTTTGATAATGGATATTGTAAACAAGAAGGACATTAATGTTTCAATGCAACAGTTATGACATCATTGATCTATGTGGATAGTGAATTGGCAACCTTTGCATGCTTCAACTGGCGACTTGTCAGTGGTGTTTAAATGTCTTAGTTTGATGAAGTCTTTGTTATGGCAGACTCGTTGACCAGTTATGATTTGCCCTGTCTTTTCAAAGGAGAACCAGGCTTTCTGTTTTGGTTCCTGAGTTCTTGGATAAATGAGGGCAAGTGGATTTAATCCTGCTTCTATAGCACCTTGCGTCAGGAGTTCATCTATTTTTGCACGAATGTGTTTGTACCACCCAGGTTCTTTTCTTTTGTTTGATTTTTTGTTAAAACAGTCTGCCTGGTACCACTGTAGTGTTTTTGCTTGGAATGTATCTAGGATTTGTTTCTGCCAGCATAGCTTGTATTTCTTGAGATTCTGTCGGTGTTGGTTAATCCAGGTCTTGTCTAAAAGGAATTTTAGATGTTTGCCTGAGGGTGGTAGTGGGTTAATCTGGATGTGCTGAAATTGTATACTTTCTTTTTGTAGTGATCTTAATCCGTCTTGGAGGAAGTTAAGGCCCTGTTTATGGACCATTGGGCATTTTTCAGTGATTCTAGTCTTCTGCTATGCGTCATATTGGAGTTTTTAGATCCTGAGTCTTGTGATTAGGCCAGCTGTGTTTTTTGCTTCATACAGAGCTTGGAAGTTGCTTGCAAACTTTTGTTATTATCTTCCATTATATTGTATAAGGAGTTTAGATGTAGGATCACGTTGGGACATGTTATTGCTAGTTTGGTTCTCCTTCTAAAGTTGGTTCTGATCCTTGAATCGATTTTGAATATTTCTTCCTTTGTCAGGATGGTGTTCTGAAGTAGGTATTCGATTTGGGGAAATAGCATGTGGTTTATTAAATATCTGTGCATCTTGTCGGTTAGTTGCTTGCTTGTTAGAGTCCAGCACATGTTGTTAACTTTCTTTTTGATGAGCTGCTGCTGATGATGTTTTTCTCCTTTTTCTTTATACCAGACACCCAGAATTCTGATGGCATTGCTATTAGGTATGGGTTATATGAGGTGGTGGTTCTTTTTGGTCATTGATAATAAGGAGCTCTGATTTCGATAGGTTTATGGTGATGTCATTGAGAAAGTAGAATGAGTTGCTGATTCTGGTGATACACTTCATCTCTTCTTTGCTTTGTGTGATGAATGTGGTGTCATCCATGTATGCTGTTATTGAAACGTTTACCTCTCTTGCTTTTGATTTTGGGTCTATAGGATCTTTGGGGAAGCGTATGAAGTATCCTTGCATTTTGTTGATTCTACTTACCAGGGAGTCATAGTATATTCTCCAAAGAATAAGCGAGATTGTGTCTCCTTGATCTATGCCTTCATGTACCTTATATAGTTCTGTATTCCCAAAGTGTGTGGTAACCATGTTTGATCTATCACAGAAGCATGCTTTGATAATGTTTGATATCTGTATGGGGATCTTTATGCGTTCCATAGTGGATATGAGTCTTGAGATGTTGACTGTGTCGTAGGCCTTGCTCATATCCTGGAAGAGCATGTGGCATGGTTTTTTGATTCTCGGGTATCTTCCAGGATACTGTTGATGATTGTGATCAGTTTTCTGGTACTGTGGCCTGGTAGGGCTGCCCAATTGTGTTCGGAAAGTATAGGGTGAATTGTGCATACTTTTGTTATTCTGATTGTTATTATTTGGGAGAATATCTTTTTTGTGGATTCTAATAGTATTATTGCGTGTGTGATATTAATGTCATGTTGTTAGTCCTTTGGCTTTGGAATTGGATATATAGTTTCCTTTTTCTATTCCAAGGGTATATTCTGGATGTTGAATACCTTGTTGAAGAAGTCTGTGAGGCTTTGGATCATGACTGGTCCTAGTTTCTTGAAGATGATATAGAGGATATTAGATGGTCCTGCTACTGATTTGTTGCTAGTGCTGGATATAGTTTGCTAGACTTCTTCTACTGTGATGGTTTGTGTTATATTGGCAAACCACTTCTCTTGAATTTTGGAGAGGGTTCGTAGTCTTGTTCCCAGATGGTACCTTTGCAATTGATTATGTTGCGAGATTTTGTCCACTGTTCGAAGTGGTTCCTGACTGTCTGTTTGATCTCTTCGGGTTTGAATATCACCCTTTTTTCATTGTTGTCATCTTGTTTTATGAGTTTACTAGTGATGATGCTGCGTTTTGGGTCATTTAAAATGGCTCTGATCATTCGTTTCTTGTCTGTGCTCAGTCATTTCTCTCTAGTGGTTTTGAGTTTCTGTGTGTCCTGTTTTATTTTTATGTGTATGTCTTTTTTAAAGCTCAATTTGACTGTTTGGATTTGCTCATCGATGGCTTTGATATATCTTTCTGGTTCAATGTTGGGGTCAGTTCTGGGATTGGTATTGTTTGGGATATTGCTTGATAGAGATTCACTGCCTCAGGCTGTGACCATGTGTTTGGGTCCTTTTTGAGTTTTGCTACTTTTTTTCTCAGCTGCATGAGTTTTATGAGGATTATAGGTCTTGGTTTTTCGATTGGATGTTGCTGTGGTCACTGCTTTTGCCTGATCTTTTTGATGTGTTTATTGGCACGTAAGAGTATTGCTTCTCTAAGGGTGTTCCAGTTCTGGTCTGTTGTTGTTGATCTGTTATTGATGTCTTTCTTCCATGTTGTTGCAAAGGACTCCATGTCTTCTCTGAAGTGAGTCCATGCCTGGGGTTCAGTGTTAGTCCAGTCATATTTCATGTTATTATTAGGTCTTCTAAATTGTTTGTGTGGTGTTTCCATTTGCCAGGATTCCACTGTGCATGATTAAGCTTTGTGGTCTGTAGAGATGATGTTGCTCTAGCTTTGGTGTATATGTGCATCTATTGAGGTCCAAGTTGGTCTGGAGTTGATCCATATGCTATCTATTCTGCTGTATGTGTGTTGAGATGACTATGTGAAGCTTCGTATGGAGAGGTTGTGATATCTGAATGTATCTATAAAGCCAAGTTCCTCCAGTATGTTAAAGAATTGATTTTCTATTTTTGTGTGGATTTTGCAGATTGTACTGGATTTGTCTAGACGAGAGTTTGGATATGTGTTGAAGTTCCCGACGATGGCTATGTACCAATTGTCGCTGGTATGTTGTTTTACTAGGTTAATAATTTGTTTCTGAATGGTGTCCCTTTCTTTATCAGGTCTTGCAACTAAGTAGACACTTATGATTTTACAGTATCTTTTCTTGAAAAAAGCCATGTCGATATACAGTTGCTTCAAAAAGTTTGAGTCCACTTACTATGTTTTTATTATAAATTTCAACTTTGACAATTTTTAAATCCTTAATTATACAATC
>CAJVPT010002606.1:0-17216 GCA_910592055.1 Acaulospora colombiana
TATTTATAAATTATTTGGTATTATTTATATAATAATATATAATTAATTAAATTATAATAATATAAATGACATATTATATATTATAGTTTGTATTATTTATAATTTATAAATATAATCTTAATTCAAAAAATTTCACATATAAGTTTATCAATTTTTTTAATAAATCTTTAATAAATAATTTAATGAATTATTAATAAATTTTTAATAAATAGTTTTAATGAATATTTGATGAATAATTGACAAATGGTTAACAAATGGTTAACAAATGGTTAATGAATAATTGACAAATGGTTGACAAATAGTTAATGAATAGTTGATAAGTAGTTGACAAATAGTTGACGAATAGTTAACAAATAGTTAACGAATTTTTGACAAATAGTTGCAAATATAGTTGACAAATAGTTGACAAATAGTAAACTAATAGTTGACAAATTTTTGATGAATTTTTAATGAATAGTTTTGATAAATAGTTGACAAATTATTAATATGCCAATTTTTGTAGTTGCCAATTTATTTATGTCATTTTTTTTTGCTGAATTGTTTATTTTTTTCAAATATTATATGAGTGGGGATATTTTTTGCTGAATATTATACAAGTAGCTGTATGCTGAATAATTTTTTTTCGACTAGTGTAAAGTACATATAAAAACAAGGTTATAGTCAAAAACAACAAGCATTATACATAAAAGCTTGTCCAAAATTATTAAAATAGCACTAAGGACATATATTAATTCATTCATGTGACTATTCATAATATAACACAATAATATAACAATAATATCAATCCATACATATATCCTATTATGAATAAAGCAAAGCAGATACTTCAGATAGTAAACAATAAAAAAATAATATTATTAATATGCTAGTTCAATTGACAGAAAAGCATGATGAAACAAGCAAACTATGGGCTATACAACAAATTGTCAAACAAAAAGATATGACTAATTACAATGGCATGATGGCAAATGCTCTAAAAACATGTATCATACTGGATAGCATTATTGTCAAAATCCTAGAAATAGATAAGACAACATTTCACAAAAAATGAATTTTTATATAACATATTACCTTTCTTTGGCATGAAGGAAAGAGAAAGGAAGAGGATCTACTTTAATCCTATATAAAAAATAGATACTTAAACATAATCAAAGAAAAGTCAACAAAAACATTACCTATTTCAATGGAAATCACTACTAATATAGAAAATAGAATAACATTGGATAATGAAATAACAATGGTGGAAGGTCAAAAACAGGAAGAAATAAAAGTAGAAACTCTTAAAAACAAAATTCAAGGCCACAATATAAGTGAGTACAGCTTTTACACTACAAGAAACAAGCAAGCAACTTTAATACTAAACCTCTATTTCATAAACCAAAAGGACAAATACAAGATAGGGGCAATGATAACCAATATTTCAAGAAACAATAAAGAAGAAACCAAGGTATACTTGGATAGCATATTGAAATTGCCACAAAAAAGTGTAACTTTCTTCATAAAGAATTTGTAATAGAAATGAATAGTTGAGTTTTCATCTGGAGGAAGAAGAAGATCTTCTCAAATGTTTAGAAGAAATAAACAGAAAGGAAGAAGCTTTCAGTCTACAACCAATCTAACACAAAATATAGAGATATTAGACAAGAAGATCTTTCAATCAAAAAAGAAAAAGAAAAAGAGAATATATAGCATGTTAACCTAATAGATATAGTATACAAAACTTTACAACACCTTATAAAAGAATATCTCAAAAGATATGATGAGGTGTGAAATATACATATTTACAAGATCAAAACAAAAACAAGAATCAAGACTTATATCAAATAGTATACAGTAGTTACTTCAAGACAAACCCAAAAATATTATAGATGACTCCCTTAGAAACAGAAACTACTAGAACTATTTTCTCTAGGAAAGAACTGATAGATAGAAAAATTAATAACATTTTAATAGAAAGAAATAAAAATTCTATAAGACTACTAGGTACAAACAAGTCCTACTCAAGTTTGATAGCCAGGACACTTAATAGTATAGAAGCGAAAGCATGCTACATCCCAAGAAACCACTTTATATCAAAGAAACAAAACTTCACAGTCATATGTTTTGCATTAAGAGAGGCTTTTAACAAAGCCTATAAACAATATATCTTTTTACAAAGACTACATCTATCATAAAGTGTTAAGAATATAGTAACAGAAAATGAAAAGATCTATGATATTGAAAGAAAAAGAGTCATAGCACAAAGATATAAAAGTTGAAATAGACAATGAGACACCTATAGACTTATTATCTAACAATGAATCAATCAGTTCCTCCTCCTCTTATAGTAGAAATTATTGACCTTCAAGAAGACAATACTCAAAAGATCCATTTCCAAGAGATCAAAGAAGATTCTATAAAACTCAAACCAGTAGAAGAAGATAAAGAAATAATAAAAGACTTAAGAACCCAACCACAGGAAGTAATAGAGAACCTATTGGCAACTCAAGACCTAGCCAGTACAATAGTTTTGCCAAGTATGGGTCAAATACAGAAATAGAAAATGAAGAAGACCCATTATACTGTATCTTAAATAACTTAAAAAAGTTAAATGGCAGAATAGCCAGACTAGAGGGTAGAACAGTTTCTAATAAACAAATAAAATACAATAGAAGAGATATAAATCATTTCTAAAAAGATACACCAGTTGTCCAATATAATAAGAGGGAAAACAAGCTCAGTTTATCCCCAATAGAAATTTCAAAGGAGGACAAATATTAATAAAAAGAGTATAACAGTATACAATTAGATAATTTAAATCTAGGAAAATTCTTACAAAGTGAAAAAACTGACTTTTTGAACAAAAAAGGGAAAGAAAAAAAAAAGCAAAGTAATAATAGAAATGAGGAAATGACATTGAAAAAAAAGTAATAAGAATAGGTACACACAATATAAGGAGTATCACTGACATAACTAATCAACATAGTCTTATAGAAAACATAAGTAAGCAAGGCATAGGGATAATAGGATTGTGCAAGACCAAACTAATGCATAGTAATACAAAATAGGCTTTCATTAATCAGAAAGAATACAAACATTTCTATAATATCAACAAAGATATCCCATATGATATAAAAATAAGTCTACTAATAAGAAATGATCTCTAAAAACAAGTAGCATCAGTAGGAAAGGCAAATGGTTATATGATTGCTATTAATATGTTGACAAAGAAGAACAAAATCTGCATTATATAAATTTATATTCCATCAGATAGATATAGACGTAAGAAAGTACAAGACGATTTAATAAGCTATATTAGAAAAAAACATGGGCAGGGCTTTTACACAATTTTAATGGATAACTTTAATGCAATATACAACCTATCAGAGAATAGAACATCCTCATCCAGGACATGTTTTAGATCCTCATGATAATCTGAAATTTTCTATTTAACTTTCTTGATAAATAGAATTTTTAGATATACAAGCAATATAGAAAGGGAAAGACAAAACTCCTACAAGACAAGATGTCACAAGCAGTAGCAGAATATATTTCATCTAGATGTCACAAAGCTTGGCAAAATATATAATCCTATAATTCAACAATCAAGACATGAAAGAAATTACTGGAAGTGATCACATTATGCTTTTAATAACCCTACATGATAATAATCTATTCACAAGAAACAAGACTATTAAATACTGCACAATATCTAAAATATGAAGGATTGATCTAAAAGGAACATTCCTTAAACAATAACAAGCCTTTCAAGAAAGCTTGAACCATAAACTCAAAACTTTCTTGAAGCCTATACTCAATAAGGAACCTGATGAAGATGAAAGAGAACTACTAACAAATAAAATCTGGAAAACTTTCAAAGATCTAATTTGTAAGGTAGCTTTTAACAAATTAGAAACAAAAAACTGGTGTAAAATAAAGAGAAATGATACAAATATAGTTCAGAATTTATGTGATACAGAAGAGCTCTTCAATTAAAAATAGTCTTTAAGAAAGTAGAGGTATCAAAAGAAATAACAAAGGTGCAGGAGCTCAGTGTAACTATTGAAAAACATAATGCCATCCATGATCCATATTATCAGATAAAAAACTATTGCATCCAATACAATATCTTCAATATTCTTTAGATATCCTAAAAAAAGATATCCAAGATACAATAGAAGGGCTCAAGTTTATAAATCAAATCTTAGAAGTCAAAAAAGTAAGAGAAAAGATCAAATTAGCTTTAAAACTAAGATATGATAATCTCAAACACAATCAAAAGAAGATGGTAAACTCACTAATAAACAAAGAAAGAAGCAAAATAGTATTTGACCAGGTCAAAGTCAAGCAAGATAGTATAGAATATATAACAACAAACAAAAAAGAATTTGAAAAAGAAATAAGAAAATACTATCAAGAGACCTTCAAAAAATAAGATGCCAACTTTGCCAATCTTACGAAAGAGTGAAAAAAGGAATATGATCCCAAGCAGTACATCCAAGATGCATGGTATAACAATCTTCTAGAACCAATCACATACGAAGAATTGAAAGAAACTTTCCATGCTCTTCCAAATAATAAAGCCCCAGGAAAATCTGAAATTAGCTATAAAATATTAAAGAAATTGAGTCAAGAAGGAAAAGAATACCTGCAAAAGATATTGAATACCTCCTTAAGATAAGAAGTTACACCTGTATATTGAAAACAAAGCCACATATACCCAATAGCCAAATCAAAACCATAGAGGTGTAAATTAGTAAATACAAAACCAATCATATTACTGAAAGTTACCAGAAAGGGGTTCTATTTACTAGAATAGGAAATATTTGCAAGATCAACAATATTCTTAGGGATCCTAACTATGCAGAATTGTCAGAAGAGAGTATAGCAAAACCTATTCAAATTCTCAACAATATCTGTGAAGATACAAGAGAAAATAAAAAAGAGTTGTGGATACTCTTTCAAGACACAACCAAGGCATATGATGCCATTAGTCTAGAAATGCTAACTAAAGCAATGGAAAGGATCAAGGTGTCCAAAGGTTTTATTAAGATCATGATGTGCTTGTTCCAAAATAAGAAGTTCAAAGTAATATTTGAGAATGACCTTATGGAACCAATAAGGACATAAAATGGAATAAACAAGGAGCAACTTTTTGCTGTACAAATCCAAGAAAACATAGAACAGAAATACAAAATAGAAGTCTTATAAAACTTTGATCTAAATAATATCACTACTAAGAAGCTGGAATCAAGACATGCAGCTATAGCTTTCATGGATAATATCACATGAATAGCAAGATTCAAAGAAGATATGGAAAAGATTTTAAAAATAGCAAGAATCTTTTACAAAGCAAATGACTCTCAGAACAATATCAACAATTCAGTTTTGATTACTATCAATAATCCTAATCACTATCAAGAAGAAGTTCATGTAGGAATCAACAAATAAGTGCTTAGAGAGTTAGACAGAAAAGAGCAAGCAAGATTTTGGGAATATGGACAGGCAACCAGAAAACTGCAATCGAACTCAAAGAAAGAGTCTTAAAAAAAATCAATACTATTATGAGAGTTCTCAAAAACAAGAAAGTAACTGATAAGCAAGCCCTTTATATACTAAATAGAGTATTGATTTTGAGAATAGAATTTAGAATGCAGTATAGTATATTGTTCTAAAAAATATGCAATAACTTGATAGCAGCATATTGTAAGCTCTTTAAGAATAAAGTAGCCTTATGTAGATCCATCTCCAACAATATGATTTACCATCTAAAGATACACAATCTTAAAAGTATATGGATGCTCCAAAAAGAAAGTCAAATAACTGAACTCTGTAATAGAATAAATGATCAGGGTCCAGTAGGGCTTATGACAATTATCAGGTTGAAACAAGTGCAAATTAAGTACTGAGAGCCCCACAATCTTCTTTTATGAGAATCTCTAGGTCACCTCTATAATAAAAGAAATTTCACATTGCAAGTTCTAAAGTTAACTAAAGACTTGAGACTAACTTTCCAGAACTAGAAGTGAAATAATATTTTTGAGTAAATCAAAGGAAATAGTCCAATTCAAGAACATCTAACAGTAGAAGAATATAGAAAGGCAATACCATCTTTATAAAATAATAGATTAATATACATAGACCAGCTGCTAAACCAAAACCCCACAATGTTCAGAAAGTGGAGAATGATTCAACTTATCTAGTACACTAGCAAAGGTCCTATCCTGGGATGGTATAATATTTTACAAAAAACCATAGATAAAGAAAGTATAGAAGATCTTACAACACTTTGGAAAAAGGAATGGGAAGAAAAGTGGCTACCAAAATGCACTAAACCTGAACCTGACAAAGATAAATGAAAGAAAACCTGGAAAGTTGCTTAGAAAGAGAATCAACAAATAATATGAGTAAAACTGATTCAGGAGAATAGCCAAGATACTATGATAATTAATTATTTTAACCACTAGGAAACAAAATATGGTCTAGAAACAATTCTTATTAAATGCATAGGATGCTCACTAAACAATAGAAATAGAAACTAATGTAATATAGAAATAGAATTAGATTTGATCTATACTATACTATTCTTAAACCATCAAAAAAATACTAGAAGAGTACAATCACTAAAAGTTCTTTGCTTCCTATTGGAACTAGATAGTATAATGATCAAGAGTATAGTCCCAGAAACCCAAGATCTAACAAATGACCAAATTGAAAAAATGAAACAAGTATTAATAGAAAATTGGAAACAAAAAATACTTAGAGACAATGTTAAGCAAGAAGTATATCAAGATCACCTACTTGAAATTCTCCAGTACAATCAAGAATCACAGAAGAAGCTGACCTTCTATTCTAATAAATTCTTAATTGACCATGGAAATGAGAATGCAAAAATAGATATAGCATGGATACAAATAGAAGAAGCTGGAAAAGAAAGTAAATTTCAGATAGGAGTCAAAAACTGGTTCTAATTCACAAGGGCAGAACTAGTGGCACTGATTACAATAGCTTTAGTAGCTATAATAGATAGCACTATTGAAATCTTCACAGATAGTCAAGTCTATATCTCTAAATGGAAAAAGCTAGAGAAAGAAAATCTGAAGATGACATACAAAAGATAGCTAAAAGAAAAGAATTGGTCATTATAAGCAAGAATGCTAGATCTTGTAAAGAAAAAGTATATCCAACTAACTTTAACCAAGATTAAAGCCTACTCTAATGATTCATGAAATGAAAAAGCAGACCGACTGGTCAAAGAGACATTAAAGCTATCAGCAATAGAATGGAAGAGTCTTAAATCAAGCAAGATACCCACAGAAACTATGTGACAAGAAGAAGTGATAGACAGTCTAATATGACAGTTTATCAAACAAATTAATAAAAGATCAATGGCTCTATCATAGACACAGTAACACAAAACAAAGACAAAATGGTATCATCAAGTTCACAAGCATCAAATCTATTTATGGGATCTGGCATGAAATAGGTTAAAAGATGGAAATACATGGAATATCTCCTTTAAAAACTCGTAAAGAAGAAATTTCCTGGTTAAATTGATTAATGATGAACTATCTACCTTAAGCAAGCTAGTAATAAGAAGACCAGACCTATATAAGTAAGCAAGATATATAGTATATAATTAGTATTAAGAAACCATACAATACTTATTAGAATGCTCTGGTCATAAAATTGAGATCCTAGTGGTATAACAAAAAGAATCTGAGACTTTTTTTAAAGAATTTAACAAGTTGTATCAAGAACATAAGAAGGAAGCAGATAAAAAAATAGTACAACTAGCAATTGACAATAGAAGAAAAAAAGGTAAATTAGATAAATGGGCCTCCAGACTAATAGAAACAGTCTCGCAAACCATATCAAGCACTCTTAACTTTTGTGCAGGATTAGTAGAAAGTAATGCAATCAAAGAAGCTGCTAACCTAAACTGTTATGGAAAGAAGTAGGAAACAATGGCAAAAAAATGGATTCTAAAAGTATAAAAGAAGATTTGCAACTAGATCTGAAAACAAGTTTAGAATATGAGATGTGAAAAGATCATTGAATGGGAACAAGAACAAAGAATTGATAGAAGAGCAAAATATAAGAAGACCTAGGAAGCAAGAAGATAAAACCTACAAGATAATCCTAGTCACAAAAGCATAAGACAAAGAGAAAAAGTGAAAGAGAGTGAAAACAAAAATCTTGTAGAAATTATAAGAAATGGAATTAAATATAGGATGAAATAGTTGGGTTTTGATCCTTGTTTGAATATTGTGCAGTGATTCGTAGCAATGACCTGCAGGTGGTGATGTTAGAGGTTGGAAGAGTTTTCACCTGAACTACTAATGGAGTAATAAATCATTTCCAAAGTTGCACTTAAAGTCCTAAATAAATATAAGATTTTGATGAGTAAGTTAGTTAGAAATTTAGTTTTAGTAGTACATATAATGTATAACTTATAATTGTTTAATAAAGCATACATAACTAGCTTGACAGAGGGTTATAATAAAAAAAAAAAAAAAAACTATATATACTAGCTTATACACTATTTTTCTACTGATTCTCTAACCATATACAATATAAAAAAGATGTTTGCAAGAAGTTTTATACTTCCTTGCTAATAAAGTTTTGATACTTTTATTAAAACAACTTGAAACTTGTCTTTATTTATCTTTTCTATTCTCTCTTATTTGTTTATAAACTCCTTTGAATAAAAACTTGAATCTCTAATGACCTAAAAAGACTCAAGTATGCACTTTCTCTACTAAACGCAAGAAGATCCTAAAAAGTAAAAGAACTGACAAGTAGAGTGTTACCTTACAGAGCTATAAGTGACAAGAAATAGAGGTTTTGTTGATAATAGAAGACTTATTATCCACCTTCTCACATACTGTCTTGTATTCTCTTAAAGTGTTTACTGTTTTTCATAGTTTTCTTGAAGGATTTTACCTATTTCAGTTTAATACTGAATTTTTGATAGCACAATATCACCTGGTATCTAATTGATTGATATGAAATACATTAGTAGTTGAATGTAAACATATGTTCTAATGATGTAATTGGTAATTGAAAGAGTTGATTGGTATCTCATGTCTACTTCACTTTTTCAATTGGATTAACCTATATATTAAATTCCATGAGGTCAATAAAATATGAGTAACAAGTTTTCAAGTGATAAAAAAGCTACTATTTATTTAAGCTGTGATCTTTTTTTTCTATTATCCTAATTAAACAAAGTTCAAGACCAAGATCTTTTTTTATTCTGATTAAACAATAAGATTAAATAGTTTCTAGTTTATGTTAAGCTTCAATCCTTTGGTTATAGTTAAAAATGCATTTCCTCAAAAGTTGTTGAAGAATATTACAATCAATAGAATTCTCATCATTCTCAAAACTCTTTCACTATTATAAGGCAAAAGAATTATTGGGGAATCTAATCTTTTGAATAATGGAAGATGTATATCAGTAAAATTCCTTTAATTAGGTGTGGCTATTGAAAGATATTATACTGAAATAATATGGTCTAGTTTCTACTAGGATACATAAAAACCTGGAATCTATCATAAGTCACCTCTTTACCATAAGTAAATAAAAAATCATTGTCCAAAATAAGTTAGGACCAAGTATGTCTTGAAAGTAAAGGCTTCTATAGATAATAAGTCTCCTTAGACAATACATGAAAAGAAAATTAAGATCAAGAATAGATAAGTTCCTCAAATAGTTAGAAAAATAAAGAATATTTCAATCAGATATTTCTTATTAAGAAGAGATTTTAAAAAGTAGGTCTTTGGAAAAAACTGAAAATCTTTTTTTCAATTTTTACTTTTTCATTTTCTTGTTATCTATTTAGATATTTTTAGATATCCCCTTTTTCTTTTTTTCAATCAATTTTTTTGTAGTTTCCTGTATTTCAGCAATTTGATTTGATATATGGCAGTAACAATTTGCTAGCAATGATGTAGTGAACTAGAAAAGTTTTTATTCAAAAATATTGCAAAGTAAAATATTGTCTTCAAAGCTAAACTTAGAGGCTTTTATGTTTATAATGAGTTAGTTAGATTAGAATAATAGTATAACTATAGTATGTATCATATTACTTGAATAAAAATATACTTATGTTTTCAATTTATTAATAAACTGATAATCTAGTCTGGTTATGAGTACTCAAAAAAAAAAAAATAATAATAATATAAAAAGCTTATTGTAAAAAATTTTTAAAAAAATTTTAAATTTTTAAGACTTTTAATTATTTATTTAAATTTAATAAATAATATATAATTCAAAAAATTAGTCAATTCTTTGAGCTGATCCTCTGACCACACACAAAAAAAATGTTCACAAGAAGTTTTTATACTTCTAGGCTAATAAAGTCTTATCACTTTCCTTAAATCAACTTGAAGAAACTTCAAGAACTCATCAACTACCTCCACTCCTCTTGTTTACTATTCTCTTTACTCAAAAACTTGACTTTTAGTAACCTTAAAGATCAAGAAACACCTTTCCTATCCATGACAAAAAAGTTTTGAAAGGAAAAAGAATTAATGTGCCATTATCTCACATCATAGAGAAACATTACAGAAGTGTTGTCATAATGAGAGACAATTTTTCTACTCTCTTGCCATCTGTTACTTCTCATAGTGTTCGTTCTTGATTTTTTGTAAAGAATTTTGCCTACTTCAGTTTGACTCTGAATTTTGAGTAATACAAAGTTTCTCATATCATGATTGGACAGACAGAGCTCACATTAGTAAAAGAAGTAAACAAGCTTCTATTGGCTACATTACGTGTCTGAATGCATTTTCTCAGTTCCATAAGAACCTGGGGTCCACCATAAGTTATTGGATCTGGTGCGGGTGAATATAGGACACTCCCAGATACCTTATTGGTTTCTTTAAGAAAGAGTCCATCCGATTATTATAAAAATTACAAGACACAAGAAATTTTTTAGGTAAAGATCTCCAGAAATCTTTGGGCGTAAATCTCCGGAAGACTACTGGTGCTATTAGAAGTCTCTGAAGTAAAAGTTACATATATAATTTCTGGAGATAATCGAAAAAATTTTTGAACATCTTTAGAGATTATATTAAAAAATTTTTAATATAATCTCCAGATATTTTTGAAGATTTTTAAATATAATAAAATACATTTATATTAAATTATATATAAATATTATTAAAAATTGTATTACAAATATTTATTTATATTTAAAGATTATTTATTAAATTTATTTCGCATTATATATTTATTCTTTTATTAAGCTCATTGCCGAAGGATGTCTCTCCAATAATAAATTTTCAACGTTTAACACTAGATTATTTTCATTATTTTCAGTTACCTTCAGAGCTTTTAGAACTTTTATTTCACTATTATCACTCATTGGTTCGTTATTGAATCCATCTTTATCACTAGAATCTCCTTCCGCAAATCTGATTCCTCTTATAATTTTTTTCTAAAAATATATATTAGTAAATATTTTAGTTTCCAAAGACCTTTGAATAACTTCAAAGTTTACTTTATATTTCTTAATTTTTACTTTTCGAATCACTTTATTTATAATAATTATTTCATTATGCGGATTTCTAATAGATTAGCAAATTGCAATAGCAAATGCCATTTGTTCAGTAGAGGAGTCTCCTCTTGACCAAACTTTTTCGAGAATGCATGCCATTATAATCTGATTCTCCCTTTCTGGAAGTTAGTGAAGATTATTGCAACATTCAACTATCTTGTGTGACTACTTTCATATTATAATTTCAGCGGTCGATGTACTGGTATTGATTATATCAAGTGATCCTTTACCAAAAACTAAAAACATGGTATTATGAACCTTCGAAGCTATAGTCTCACAGATAGATCTGTATTACTTGATAAGCTATTAAATAAAATTAGAGCATTAATAATTTAAAATAAATACATGTGATTTATTGAACTTACTTCTTGGCGAATATACTTTTCATAGTATGTTTTCCATCATTTTCTTAAAAGTTTTTTATAGAACTCTGAATGTTTCCTCTGGAAAAATTCCTCGATTTGCTTGTAAAAGTCTTCAAATTCCATGTATATTTTTTCTTTAAACAATTCTTTTACAATTCCCTTGACCACCTTTTAATAAAATAACAAATATATTATTAAAGTTTACCAAAGATCTTTAACTTATAACTTATGTCAATAAATTCTTATTCAGTAATTAAATATGTACTCGCATAAATTTTATTTTTGAGATGGGTGACCTTATCTTCTACACTTTTTTGCCATTCTAGCAACTGATCTATTTTCTTATGAAGAGCTTCATTGAATTCCAAAATTCTCTCAAGAAACCTATTATGATCTAAACAAATAGTTAATATTTATTTATATATATGTTGTATTCTTTTAATAAATCTGAAGTTTCTTTATACATCCAAGCCAGGTGTGACACAGTTTCATGGGTACTTCCAGAGGTTCGTGAATACTTGTGGGGAACATTTATATCTACATCGAATGGAGGCATTTTTCTCAGGATTTCAATACGATTACGAGACTTCGAAGAACTTGATACCAGTTTGAAGGCCTGTAAAGAACTTCTATTACATTTTTTTTTTTTTACTGGAAGTTTTACATGAAATAATGTTTTAAAATATGTTACGCATTTCTTGTTTTTTTATTTGACATTAAGGAAATTGTGAAGAACCTTAGAGGATTATATAACACAAATTTCAAGAAATTATGTCACTTTATGACTATATACAAATCTTCGTCACTATTCAAAAATGACTTCATGGTTATAAAATTTATTAGCTTGCTTAAAAAATGAAGTAATTTGCTTTGAAAATGTAATTATCAAAATGTTGATGTGATAATTTATAAATTAAAATTTTGATTGGTTATAGTTGAACAATATTTTATTGTCATATAATTTCAAGATTTGATAAAAGTAATGAATATTTATTAAATAAATATTTATTTTAATACATTATAAATTTTCGCATATTTTTAAAAATTTTTGAAGATTTTTGAAGAATTCCGGAGATTTTTTTTGAAAATTTTTGAAAATTTTTTTATGGTAGAGATCTTTGGAGATCTCTGTCCAAAAAATTTCCTGATATTGAAATGATTATCTAAAAATTCTTAATAATTATATGTGTCACTAATATTGTAAAATTATTTTACTTATTAATAATACTCCAATACATAATATTAATGAATCTATTAATCTCATTCATTTAATATGACTACTTATTTGCAGCTATATAATGTGGGTATAATTAATTTATTTAAGGTTAGTTTATATAGTATATTTAAATTTATAATTTAATTTTTAAATTTCTTCTTAAATAATATATTTGCTTTTTTTAGGCACAATATTAAAGAATTCTAGTAAAAAACTGAATTATACTATTCTTATTTAGTTAGTATGCTAATTTTATCATAAGTAAATTATTTCTATAATTTTTATTTAATTCAAAATAATATTATACATACTATATAATAATTTATACATAATAAATGTATTATATACTATATACTGTATACTAACTAGTCTATTAAAAAAAATCATATAATACTCTTTTAATTTTTCCTAAAACAATTTTATAGAGTAATTTAGTTATTATGCTATTGCATTTGTTTTAATTTGTTTTTAGATTTGAGATTTTGATATAATCTATGATTTTTTTTTATATTAAAATCTTTTGATGATAAATTAAAGCAATTGATTATAATTTAAACATCTTACCAATATAGTATTTACTTTCTTTAGAACTTTAAACCTTCTTAACTTATAACAATTTTTTGCAATTGATAAGATTATTAAAATACCTAATGCCAATCTAGTCTTTATTCTAATTAATCACAAGATTAATCCTATTTACTTCTATTTTATCAAAATATTAATAAGATACTAATTATTTTACAACACCTACAAACTAGCCTAATTTAATAGAAATTAGTTATATAAAATATTATATAATAATAAATTCTTTATTTTCATTATTAGTAAGATAATCAAATCCAATGAAATATTAAGTTTATTGTGATATTGTATTTTTTACTTGATTCTTATATATATTGAACTTTAAATCTTGTGATTGCAACTTGGAATTATTATTATTATACTATAGATTTATTTATTTATTTTTTTTTTGCCCTTTGTTAGGCTAGTTACATATACTTTATTAAACATTTGTAAGCTATACATATAACATGAAATATTAAAGCTAATTCTTTAATTAACTCACTTATCTTGATTGTTTTACCTCTCTAAGTACAACTTTGAAAATAATTTATCACTCTGTTAGGAGTTCAGATAAAAACCCTTTCAACTTCTAATATCATTGCCTACAGATCACTCTTTTGAGTTTTAGTAGAGATTAAAACCCAACCATTTTATTTTATCCCATCTCGCAAAACCTGTTTGAGCATCATATTTTCTAATTCTTCTTCCTTTAATTATACTTAATATAACTAATTTCCTGATACCTTGGTTCTGTTTTTTTGCTATTATAAATATATCAGCCTTTTGATTTTGTCACTTCTATTAATTCCTAATATCCATTTTCACTTTATCACCTTCTCACATCTGACATTTCAAATTTTCTTTTTGAAGTAGTTATGTATATTTTTTTACATCTTTATTATCCACTTTCTTGTTTCTTTACCGATTTTCTTTCTATAGTACTTCAAGTTTGCTATTTCATTCATTAGGTCTTTTTCAATCAGTCACATGCAGAAGCTAAGTATATCCTGACCAATGTTTGAAATCCTTTTCACTAGTTGAGCTATTTTCTTATCTATTTCTCCTTTTTCCATTCTGTTATCAACTGTCAAACTTATCTCTTTTTCTTTTAACTCTTTTTCCTATCTATCAAAAGTTTGTTGAAACCTTGCATCATATTTTCTATACCCTTCTACCAGGTTTCTTGCTACTGAGTTTTGTATGCTGGGCATTCTAGCAAATTTTATATTGTCTCTTCTTACTATTCATATGCAAAATATTTTATTTACTTATATAAGTTCAATCTTCTTATGGATAGCTTGTCACTGGTCATCTTAACAAGAAAGCTTTTTTTTTATAATTCTTTGAAAGAGGTATTCTATATGTGCCTATTATTCATTTGTTTCCAAACTAGGTTTCATGTGTGCTTGTGCTGATCTTGAATTTGATGACTCCACTTTTTGTCTATTCTATTTTGGATTGTCCATTGGTATATTATTATTTTGGCATTAGTTTTTTTAACAAATTGCCTTACTGAAATATCTAGTATTATATCTTACTATTTGATTTTGGTAATAATCTTAGGTAAGTTCAGATCTTGTTATTCTATTGTTGGGAACTTTAATACTTTTTTGACTAGAATATTTGCTTTCTTATAGTATTGAATATTAAAGTATACTTTAATCTTGATAAGATTTAAATTAAAATTTTTTTTCTTTACTAGGCTCAATATTTATATCTACAAGAATCAATTTTGTTCCTTTAACCATCTTTTGTAGGTTTTTTTGGGATTCCCCTTTTCTATAGTTTTTCATTTGAATATATAAGCTTGATTGTTGATGTGGATCTTGATCTTACTATTAACTAGTACTACTAGTAGTATAGTGACTATCACTACTAATTCTGCTCTTGTAGATAAAGACCAATCAGCTATTCTTACTTGAAACTTGCTTTCCTTTCCTACTTCTTCAATTTGTATTTATGTTATACTCATCTTCATATTTTTATTTCCATGATCAACAAGGAATTCATCAGAGTAAAAGGTCATTGTATTTTCCTCCTTGTTATGCCTGAATATATATATATTTTTTTTTTTAATAGTTATACTGACTGAGCTTTTATTAATCAGATATTACAAAATATACAGTTTGTTTTATAAGAAAAATTCTTATAACTACTAGCCTATACTATTCTATTCTACCTGATTAAATACTGCCTGATTTTACCTGTTAAGGATACCATCTTTATTAGTTACCCTGCTATGCCCGGGTTGTCTAGTGTTCCAGAGATCTACCAGGTGACTTATTATTATTTTTTTTTTTATCAAAGAACTAGTTTTTGGGATGTGTTTACATTGTGGGATCTGTTTTTGATAGAATGTGTTCAAATCATGAGATGTACTTGCCATGCTTAGTCCTTAGAGACTAGTTGTCCATTGATATTCTTAGTCTTTATGTGGTCCCAGATAGATTTTTCGGTAACCATTGGTGAGTCATATTGATGACTTGAGTCTTCCAGTAACCATTCTTAATCACTTTTCAAATATGACTTATGGAGATTTTCCTTGATCATTACTTGAGATCATGAATTTCTTCCAAACATGTCCATCCCTATGATTCCCATTATGTCTATTGTACTTCAGCAAGCCTCTAGCACCTATGGAACCACATTTTCTAGTAGCCGTTGATAACAGTAACACATATGTCTTCCAGTATATGACCAGCCCTTTGTATATTTTTTGACTGATAGTAGCGACTGAGATCTTCCAGCCTTCTATGAGGATGGTTTTTTAAGAAAAGTTGAATTTCCATGTGAAACTGATAGAGTCCTAAGTTTATCATTATCTTTTTTGGCTTTCTTTGGGGTCTTCACATATTCCAGGTAGTACAACATTATAGGATCTTTTTCCTGATACTAAAACTGATCAGGATTTGCATGACCTGATTTGTTACACTATAGTCGAACAATAGGTTTCTATAGATTTTCTTATGTGTAAGTATACATGGAGTGTTGGGTATACATCTTATACAATGTAACCTATTTTTGCAGATACTGTTCTGAAGTGGGATTGAATCAATAACTTGTGAATGATGACCTGGGAACATACCCACTGCATTATTGACTCACAGGTTCCTGAATATTTTAATAAGATGGGTTTAACATATATTTTCTTTAATATTCTTTTTAATGAACTTTTCCTTTCAGTTCTCTAATTCTACTTCTTCCAATTGCCTTCAATCATATTGTGTAATCACTGAGTCTATATGAATTGTTCTACTTATTATTTCCTCT
Source organism: Acaulospora colombiana (assembly GCA_910592055.1). NCBI lineage: Eukaryota > Fungi > Glomeromycota > Glomeromycetes > Diversisporales > Acaulosporaceae > Acaulospora > Acaulospora colombiana. The sequence goes on from CAJVPT010002606.1 coordinate 16,961, forward strand.
AGGACTATCTTGAAATAAGAAATTTCTAAAAGTTGAGTTCTCCTTGTAAATTTTCTAATATTAAGATACAGAACTATATATGTTTGTCTTATATTTGATTCTATTATATATCAGTTTTCAATCTTGATCTTTTTTGAGTAGTCCTGGTATCACATCAAGTTTGATCCTAGATTTTTCTTAAAGTTGTTACATTTGAAATAATCCATTTTAATATATCTTTTATTGTTACCTAGAATTAACTTTCTCCAAACAAGTT
>CAJVPT010002607.1:0-17215 GCA_910592055.1 Acaulospora colombiana
AATTTTTTTACTTTATTGTTGATGAATAGTTGCTGAATTTTAAATGAATAGTTAATAAATAATTTAATAAATTATTATTGATGAATAGTTGATAAATGGTTGACGAATGGTTGATTAATTGTTAACGAATAGTTGACGAATAGTTAACAAATAGTCAACAAATAGTTGACAAATGGTTGACAAATAATCAATGAATTTTTGGTGAATAGTTGCAAATATAGTTAACGAATAGTTGCAAATATAGTTGACAAATAGTTGACGAATAGTGGATGAATAGTTGATGAATTTTTGACAAATTTTTAATGAATAGTTTTGATTGTCAATTTTTGCAGTTGCCAATTTATTTATGTCATTTTTTTTTGCTGAATTGTTTATTTTTTGTCAAATATTATATAAGTGGTAGTATTTTTTGCCAAATGTTATATGAGTGGCAGTATGCTGAATAATTTTTTTTCAACTAGTGTACACAATGAGATTTTGTGATGATTATATTTGTCATTGGGGTACTTTGTAGAAAGATTTGACTATATTTAGATTAAGATATAACATTGTAACAGTTGAATCTTTTAGGAGGTTTTGTAGTTCTAGAAACCAATTGGATATTTTGCCTGATAGTAATTTTTTTTTGTATTTAATAAGTTGGTACCATTGGAGAGGATATGTTATTTATGCATTTAAGAGTTGACCAGTAAATATTAAGTTATATTTTATCAGTTGAATCCAATATTTGTTATAGAAAAAGGAGTGACATTATCTTCGATTGTTGTGTCAATTTTTTGAAAAGTGGAAATTTGATTATTATTGTGATGAAGTTGAAAGCTAAATCTATGTTTGCGTAAGAGCCAGAAAATGATATGTGTTAAGTTGCTTTCTAATTTACGTATTGGTTTTATTAGATGGGTAAGGATTAAATTGGTAGATCAAAATTTATTTTGTAGATGTTGAAGTCAATATCTTGCTAGAGTGTCTGTGATATTTTATTTATTGATTCTCTGGATCCAATTTGTGACATGTAGCTGTATTTGTCAGTCTCATAAATAAAAAAGGTTATATTCAAAGATATTAAAAATTGTATTGTTGGGAATTTTATTAGCTAGGCCAAGTTTATATTTGAAGGTGCTAGTGAGTTTGCTCATTAAAATATTGCAGGTGTTTTCTAATAGAACTATATCATTTAGGAGATATTCAATACTAGGAAAGAGAACATGGTTGATGATATATCACATTTGTTTATCAGTTACTTATTTGCTACCTATAAATGCTCTAGTTTGCATGACTTTATGTTGAATTACATAGTTGCTTTTGGTATCATTTGGAGGCCTTGTTATCATATCAAATACCTAAAATTCTGACTGAAATATTATCTTCACAGCTTGGGATATGTTGATTTTGTATTTGTACCCCTTGTTTTTTATCAGAGTTTTTGTTATTGATTATAAGAAGAAAGAATTTATATGGATTTACTGCTATATCATTGATTATATAGAATTGTTGTACTATATTTATGATTATTTGTAGCTCTGATTGAGTTTCTGTTATCCATATAGTATCATCCACATAAGCACTGGCTAGAATATTTATGGATGAGATATGTGATTGATTTTCTACTGATGTTGGATATGATGTTTTAATAGTGTATTCTTTGAAGTTGTTGTTTATAGTATATTATAAAAGATTTGCCAGAGGAGAGAAGAGATAGAGTCCCCTTGATCTATTCTATCCATAATGTTGTATTCTTGTGTGAGGCCATGGTAAGTGGTAACTGCATTAATTCTGTTTTGAAAAATAGCTAGAATTATATTGATTATAGATTATAGATGCTTAATACATTTTAGTGCTAAGTTAAATATATGAATATTAATAGAGTTATATGCTTTAGACATGTCTTGGCTAAGTATCCAGGTTTGTTTATTGTTGTCTTTTACATTTTCTGTGATGCAATTTAAAATATGAATGGGATCTTGTGTACTATTTCCTGGTAGATCTGCTTAGTTCAGATCTGATAGGATAGAAGTATTTGTAAAGTATTTGGATAGTCTATCTATAATTATTTTGATGAAGATTTTTTATCCAGTATCTAGTAATGTTATAGGTCTTGTTATGTTGAGATTGTTTTCCCAATCTTTTGGTTTGAGTATCGGGTATACAATCTCTCTACTCTATTCTTTTGATATTTGATCAGTATTGAGTATATTATAAAAAATTCCTAGCAAAAATTTTTTGATCTCTTGTTTTAGATGCTTATATACTTTGTAGGATATTGAATTTCTGCCAGGAGCTAATTTGAAGTTTCTTTATTGAATAGTACTTGAGAGCTCTTCAATTGTTATGGGTACTAGTAGATCTTAATACTAGTCTTGTTTTATATGTTTCAATAATTCATAACTACTTGCTAGAAAGGAAATTGTTCCAATGGTTATATGTTTCTTTTTGGGGTCTATTGTTCAAAGTGTTCCCTAACTTTGACTTTAATTTCTGATAGATCAGTGATGATGTATATGTTATTATTGTCAGAAATAATAATTCTATCTAAAATAATAGATCTTATAGGTCTGTTTAAAATATTATTTATCATCAACTTCTTTTTGTTTTCTAGCATTACTTATCATTTAATACTGAATTGTTTGATTGCTTGCTGTTTGTATATATTTGTGAGAATTTTTGTGATTGTTTTAAACTTTATAGTGAAGTTTTTGATTATTGTTTTCCATATTGTTAGGTCTAAATTTGTATTTGTTGGTAGGGTACCTGTTAAAGCTTTTCATATAGCTCTATTGATATTGTTTTTATTGTTGAAATTATTGAGTCGATATTGACTATGATTTGTATAGTAAGTTTGTGTTGAAGTTGTTGAAGTTGAACAAGAGTTTTGAGATAATTTTGGTTAGTTTTGAGATTTCAGATTTTATGATATAATTTTATTTTTGTTATATATAATTTAGCTGATTTATGAAGAATATGTTTGAACTTGTTTCACTTATGGTCTAAATTACTATGTTGAAGAATATTTTGATTAGCCATAATAAATTCTTCAATCTGATCTGCAAATTTTTTCTATGCTACTGATGAAGTATGGCTTCAATTAAATTTATTATTAGATATATGTTTTGCTTTATAAGGGACTTTGTCCAATTGCCAGACTTCTATTTCAATAATAGAACCTGAGTAATCACTACCTATAATTTATTTAATTTTATATGAGATGTATTCTTCTCTTGATTGCCATATAGAGGATGGAAGGATCCATATTTAATCTATTCTACTTTTGTTTTGTTTATTTTGTCAAGTAAATTCTTTTCTTGATAGGTTATATTCTCTATATGTGTCGATAAATCCTTATTCCAATAGATATTTGATGTGCATAGCATTGAGTATAATTGAAAGGTGTTTTTTGTAATCACTATATTTGTCTAGGCTTGGATTGCTTACTGCATTGAAGTCTTCTGCTACTATTATTTAATAGTTTTTTGTTTTAGCTTCATTGATCCATTGTTTTATCTTGTGGAAGATGTTTAATTTTTTATTATTAAAACTATGAGCTGAAAAGTATGCTTATATAATTCTAACTTTTTGTTTGTTGGGAAAGGCCATATTCACTGATAGAAGTTATTCTTGATAGTGCTGATGTTTAAAGATTTGTTGGGCAAGTTGATGAGTGACACTGATATCAACATTGTGTTCTAGATTTTGTGCTTCTTTGTATGTTCAAAAAGATTTATAGTTACGATGTATCCAATATTTTGAGGATTGTGAAGTACCATTTATTTCTATTGTAAGGATAATATGTCAATTATTGATGTCACAAAGTTCAAACCAAGAATTTCTTTTGAGATCTGTTGATATATCACAAATATTGTGAGTGATAATTTTTCAAAGGGATATATATATAGAGATAGAAGATGAAATGTTTAAAATGTGGTTGTCTATATTTAATATATTCCATATATAGAAGAGGTGTTGTTTGTATTACTCATTGATTAGAAGAAGTTTGGGAAGTGTCATTATTGGAGAAGAGGACTTGGATAGTTGACAGTTCAAAGAGAGATGATGTGATTGCATTCATACTACCTGATAATCTGTTGAGTTGTCTATAGATTTTTGCTTGATCTTGTCTGATTTCTAAAACTAGACTTGATGCTTTTCTTTTTCTGGAGGTGTTGAAGGTTATGCTCATGACTTTTTATTGATTGATCTATTATCTCTTTCATCCTGTGGTTCGTGATCTGCTTAATATGTATGGTAGTAGTAATTATCATCTTCAAGATGTCCTATATACTTGTCCATGCTAATAAGTTCAGATTTGATATTCTCGATCTCCTGTCCTATTTCTTTAATAACTAATGAATGTTGTATAGTGAGATGTTTTGAACATTGTTGGTGAGATGTCTGATAGAATCTGTTACCTTTATATTGATAGGATTTATAATAGTATTCCTTTGCTTTACAATTTCAGTAAAGAAAGGTTTGATGTGATATCTTTATAGAATTTGTTTCTGTGAGTTGGTGGAGTATCCACTGAGTTTATATTTGTTATAAAAATATCCAAATTTCTTGATATTTTCTTGTTTTTTAATTTGTAGATGTTGTTGCCTGCTTTGAATTGGACAATTTTTGATCATGTGTTCAATGCTGAAGCAGAGATTGTATGCTTTAGTGTCTGAATCAATCCAAGTAAGTTCAGTATTCCCAAGTTTTGTAGGAAAGATCTTGGCAACTTCTAGAAGTTTATTTGTTTTGAAGCTAAGGATAGCAAATTTTTTTAATTGGTATTGAAAGGTTCTTGGAATATAGCATGTTTGGACTTTAGTTTGATCAATTATTTCTTTAAGGTCAAAGCCTGTAGTACTTGGAAGAAGTTTGGCTAGTTTAATTGTATATCTTTTTATTCTGTTTTGACTTGATGGGTATTAAGGAAGGAATAGATGCAAATAAGGTCTCCTTTAAAAGGGATTGCTCATCTGGCTTGGATTTTCTCGTAATCTTCTTGATTTTTATATTCTACTGTGACTGTTTGTTACATATCAATTGTTTACATTTTGAGAGATTGAATTTCTCCAAATTTAGTAAAGACTGTGTACACCTAATTGTGTATAACATTAAGTAAAATATCCCATACTCAGATGCTTTTGTTTTTGGCTGCAATACTATCATATATGGATGTTGCCATCATATGAATGATGATATTATCATCGATAGTAAGATTTTCAACTTTATTTGTGTCTTTTTCATTTCTAAATAAAGAAGTGATCAGTTTTGTATTTCATGAATTATCAATCTTGATATGTAAAAAGGATTGGAATTTGACAAGATGTTTTGCCAAATTTCAGATTTTACTATGGTTGTCTCTACCAGGAACCTCCTCGATAGGAATTGTTCCTTTAAATCTTTTTTTCCCATATTCAACTTGCCAATCAGTTGGAAGTGGTCTTGCAGTGGGTTGCCTGTTATCTAATTTGATTTTTCCTTTATAATAGTGTTGAGTTTGATTTTCTGTTTCTTTATACCAATCAATTTTGGAATTTGTTTTAGAGTGAAAACTTCTAGAAGTGAAGAAAGTGTTGTTTTGATCATTTGCATCTTCATATTTAATATTCAATATTTTATTTAAGATTGAAACAGTGTTTGTTTGTTTTGTTGGGGTATGTATAGTATTATTAGTAGTAGCTGGGAAGATAGTTTCTACTCCTTCTTCCTTTGTTTCTTGAATTTCTATTACAAAGTTTTATTAGTTTTGAGTGTGACTTCTTGTATTACTTGAAACTGTGTTTATATTATGTTATTCTTGTTAGGTTGTTCTATATTGTGCTCGAGTTTTGGATGGTATGGTGACTTGAAAAACTTTTTACGAAGCCAGAAAATAATGAAAAGAAAAATTGTCTAAAAAAGAAATTTTCTGAAAAAAAAGATTTATGAGAAAGAGTTTTTTTTTAATATTGGTATTATCTATACAGACTACAATATAATAAACAATGAATCACCACTTATCAAATATGATAGATGTCTTTTAAATAAAGAAAGCAGATATTAGAATTGCTTATTCAATATGGTTATATAGAAAGCAGTTAAAAATCCAATTGTAGCAGATCATATATCCACCTTTTAGTATATTACTCTGAATAGAAACTTTCAATAAGTATTATTAAAATCAATCCATATTATATTGAAGCAAAATATATCTAAAAAAATAGTTATATATAGTATATAAACTTCAAAATCTACATAGATGGTTCCTAGAGCAAATGGAATAACAAATTATTTATAGGACTAGGCTAAATTAATATTATTCTAAACAAAGTAGAATATATATTTAAAGCTTAAACCTGTATATATCCTTTCTTCTTAAGAATAGAGAACATAACTATAATAACTATAATACTAATTTTATTAAAAAATTCAATAGCCAATATCTATTTTTATAAATAGCCAAACAGCTATCAACTACATTTAATAGACTCTAAAAACTCCAACATTATGCTATCTTGAAAAACAAATAAATTTCTATATGTTCAAGACCTTCAAGAACATTTGTATTTTGAGATATTTCAAATTATAATTATATAAAATCCAAAAACATTCAAGTATCAAACATAATAAACAGATAAATTAGCCAGCTATAACAAGATCAGACCCACAAGAAATGTGATTAGAACTAACATCCTTAATATTCAATCTATTCAAAGCTTATAAACATATATAATAACATAATATAATAACTCTTATATAGATATATTAGTCAAGAGTATTTGTAAAAAGATTACTTAAGCAAAATATATTATATAGTGACACCTATATAATAGAATATTCACAAATTTTACTGAACATTACAAATATATTTATTGGCAAAAAATATACAACTATTTATATTTATCCCAAAATAGCAATTCAAATATTTTATTTGAAAATCAACAAATTTGAAAGTTCTTATTAAATCTTTGAAACAATGAAATTTCCATCGAATTTAAACTATAGCAGGAAATTCTCATTATATAAAGATAACAAATGTTGCAAATGAAATTAAGTGGAAAGCAACTATCATACATTCTTATATTAATAGAACAAAATAGACATTAAATATAAAGCTATAACAATTATTTAAGAAGTAATACTCAAGCAATATTTAAAGAGAGGAATACTAAAGTACAAATAGAAATAAATGGCAGTATAACTCTAAACAGTATGCAATAGCTCAAATTATTCATCAAGGATATATTTTTCAAATTTATCATCAAAATGAAAAATATTATAAATACGAAAAAACATCTCAAATCTTGTTAGATAGATAAATAAACAAATAATTAAGGACAGTTATATAGATTTAGTTAATTAATATATAAAACAATTTATTATAGAAAATACTAATATTATATCTATTTTCTTTTTTTAATCAGTATCAATTTTACCTTGTCAAGTTAGTCCTCCCTTAGTTTGAAGTGACAATAAGCTGTATTGTAGATTTTTTAGAACATTTAATTAGTCCTAAAAAGTTTAGTAGCATATATAATATCCTCTATAATTTCTATAATATATAATTGTATATTATCTTATCAAGCTAATAAATAAGGCTGAGTCATCTTTAAAAAAAATTTTTTTAGTTGTTGTAAATATTTGAATAACTACCTATATTGTTATTATAATCATTTCAATATCTAGTTTTCTGATTATATAATCTAGTATAAATTTAAAAATTACTTTTATAAGAATAATAAATCTAGAATTGTTATTGTTAAAAAGATTAGAAATTTGTTAAATTTATAACAGTTATCTAATATTTTAATAAAATTTATTTAATTTATTTTCTTGACTAATAATATTCTCAAGTTCATTTCTAAAAACTTCTTCTTTCTCAATAAAAGAAGTATATTGAAATAAAATAATTTTAAGTGATTGCTATCTATACAATTTATTAATATAAGATAAAGAATCCAATAATATTGTTTTGATATCTTTAAGTACTATTCAATATATTGTTAAGCTTTAAATTTATCATCTAATTCATCTGATTTGATATTTTTAAAAGTTTAAGACTATCATTCAAAGAGTGCAAAGTTAAGAATAAATAATAAACAAGATAAAAAAAAAGTTTATTTATATATTTAGCTTACATTAACATAAGTTTCTATATATATGTATTTATTAAAACTTTATATTTAATATATAAATTATGGAATTGAGTTTGAGAATAGCAGACTGAACTTATTTAAATAAAATATTCTCTTATATATTTTGATAAGAAATTTAAATATATTATCTGAGATTATAGCTGATCCTCTGACTATACACAAAAAAGATGTTTACAAAAAGTTTTTATACTTTTAAGCTAATATAGTCTTATCATTTTCCTTAAACCAATTTGAAGAAATTTCAAAAGCCATCAACTACTTCTCCTCCTCTTGTCTACTGCACTCTTTAAATAAAAACTTGATCTTTAGTGATTATAAAAATCAAGAAACACCTTTCTTACCAATGGCAAGAAAGTTCTAAAAGAAAGAAGAACTAATATGCCATCACCTTATACTATAGAGAAATACCATAGAAGTGTTGTCATAATGAGAGACAACTTTTCCCCTTTCTTGTCATTTGTTACTTTTTATAGTGTTTATATTTTGAGTAGTACAAAGTTTCTCACACTGTGATTGAATAGATAGCTCACATTAGTAAAAGAAGTAAACAAGTTTCCATTGATCATCTCACATATTTGAATACATTTTCTCAGCCCCATAAGAACCTAGAGTCCATTATAAGTCATTATTCCTAGTGCGGATGGATACAGGACATGAAATCTCCTATATCAGTGACTATTAAAAAAAAACAAGTTGCAATAGGACATTTTGGATAAACAATAACTTCCTCATCTCCTATTCATTAAATAGAAACTGATAATTTGAGTATCATCTTTTTGGAGAGTTTTGATATATTTATCTCATCACCATAAATTAACAATCATAATATCAATTACCAATATCCATTGAACAAGATTCGTACATACCCTCCTTTCTTAAAATTTTTTTTTAGTACTAGTAGAGTTAAGACTTTATATAAGGAATCCTAATATTGGTGGTACTAGGTACCTTCGGTGAATTCTTGGCATATTAGCTCCCCTTCTTAAGGGATAGTGATAAGCCATTTGGTGGATCTGGGTTCAATGGGTTTCAGGATCTAGAAAGTGTCATGACATATTAGATCTAGATATTCAAATTTTGATTTCTAGTTAGTTTGTAATAGTAAAGAAAAATATCTAGACTAGATGATCATTTAGTTACTCTATCTTGGTGGAGTGAGATGTAAATAGTTAGTTCTTTGTACTATTCATTTATCTGTAAATTCTTAGATAGTATGCGTAATTATTTATTTCAGTTGTCTTTAAATATAATCTTTATTATAATAAAATGGTGCCATAACATGGATGAGCTAGCATTTAAAAACAAAAAAAAAATGTTATCTGAGGTTATCTACATCTTATTTTCAAATACATTAGAAGTTATTTTCAGATTGTATTGCATCATTAAGAATTATATTATCATTGTTATTAAATATAGTAAAAGGAAAAAATAAATATTTCATAAAGAAGAATATTTTAGGATAAATGGTAGCTAAAATAAAATGATTTAAATGATATAAACAAATAATTAATTTGTTATATAGTGCGGATTATATAATTATGTTACATGATGAATTGAAGGCTGTTAATAATAAAATAACCCTACTACATGTGATATTCTATATTAGAGTGAGTGAAATATATTTTATTATTTAAGTATATAATATATAGATTTGCTAAAATTAAAATACTTTATTATAATTGAATATGTTATCAGAGAACCTTGAGTGAATATATTTATAAACATTAAGTTGAAATAATAAACATATATGCTGTATTTTGAAAATAATTTAAATTAATAAATAAATTATTTATAAAATTATTAATAATTTACTGGTTTGTTTATAGACAATTTTATTGAAATAAATTGTAACTTGGTTTAGAATTTGATTGGTTATATAAAGACAATATGTACTACATTTGCACATAAATTGGCCGTTTCAGAAAATAACTAATCGTGAGAAATGTCATTTATTGACAAACTCGAGAATTCGATAGCCCAGTTGGCATTACGGAAATTCAAGTATGAAGACTTTGAAGATATGAAATATATAGGAGAGGGCAGCTTTGGGAAAGTGTATAAGGCCTTTTCAAAGAGTATTAAGAAGATAGTAGCAATTAAAAAAATTAAAGCCTATAATGAAAGCACAGCCAAATCATTAATTAACGAGGTAATTTATTAATTTATTGCAACCGAATACTAATATTTGTAATTTAAATATGCGGCATGTTGTTATTTTTATAGCTTAAATTACATCAAGGCGTTGACTTTGATGAAAATATTTTGAGATTTTATGGCATTTCTCAGAAAGGTATGTTTTCAATCATATTTTTACATAATCAAAAGATGAAATCTGATGACATTTTAATACATTAGATCCACAAAAACCAGAATATCTGATGATAATTGAATACGCAGATGGAACCTTGAGGGAATATCTCGATAAGAACTTTAAAATATTAAAGTGGGTGGATAAATTACGCATAGCAAATCAAATCACGAATGCAATCATGTATTTACATGAGCGAGATATTATCCATAGAGATTTGGTAAATATTTAAAATAATATTCCTATAGCATGTTGTATTGTAATTGTAGCATATTTATTTTAAATTATTTAGCATCCGGGTAATATTCTCACCTATCGAGAAAACGTTAAACTTGCAGATTTTGGTCTATCCAAACAAATAGGGGATGCGTCGAATACTCGGTCCAAGAATCAACTTATTGGTGCCACGGCATATATTGACCCACAATGTTTTAAAAGGATAAATAACTGTTATCCTAAGAAGCTCCAAAAATCAGATATTTACAGTTTAGGTGTTTTACTTTGGGAAATCACAAGTGGATATCCCCCTTTTCGCTCAGAAGATGATGATCGTGCATTAATTTTTCAAATTGTATACGAAAATCGTAGAGAGGCAAGGATAGAGGGAACGCCTTTAGGATATATCAATATTTATGAAGGTTTGTTCATACAGTATGTATTCCAGGAATATAATCAATAACGTTTATATAATTAATCATTTAACTTAATTAGCTTGTTGGGACGAAAATCCAGATAAGAGACCCGATATTACCGAGGTCAGGGAATTGATTAACTCTTTGGATACGACAACTGTATCAGATACGCCTGTAGTAGTAGATACATTAAAACCTTCAGAAGAATCGCAACATAATAAATCTAGTAAAAGTAAAAATATCAGTATTAATGAAAGTCTTATAATACCTAGTGGTTTTAACGAAGAGATTGAGGATCAGGATCCAGAAATTAATCAGGTTAAGGAGTCGCTCAACTCTTTGGATACGACAACCGTACCAGATACACCCGTCGTAGAACTCTCAAAAGAATTGCAACATATTAAGCTTAGCGAAGGAGAAAATAGCAGTACAGAGATGAATTATAGAATAGATAAGGAATTAGAAAATCCGAATTCGGAAGCTTTATTGAACGATCTATACTAGTTTATTACTGAAAAGATAAATCAGGGACTTATATTTTACGGCCAAGAATTAACGAAATACATCGATGAATTTATTGAAAATAATCAGACGACAACATCTCATATTTTTAGCTTATTAAATGGTTGCCAGGAAGATTCGAAGAATAACCTAATCACTGGATTGTTCTATGAAAATGCAATCGGAACCACTCAAGATTACGACAAGGCGTTTCTGTGTTATCAGAAATCAGCGGAACGTGGAAATACTTATGGACAGAATTGGCTTGGAGGGTGTTACGGGAATGGAAAAGGAACAACAAAAGATGAAAAGAAAGCATTTGAGTGGTTCCTCAAATCAGCTGAAGGTGGAAATACGTATGGACAATATTATCTTGGATTGTGTTACCAAAATGGATTTGGAACTACAAAAGATGAAAAGAAAGCATTCGAGTGGTATTTCAAATCAGCTGAAGGTGGAAATACGGATGGACAATGTAATCTTGGATGGTGTTACGATAATGGAATTGGAACTACTTCAGATAAAAAGAAAGCATTTGAGTGGTTTCTCAAAATTAGCCGAAGGTGGAATGCGAAGTGACAACGTAATCTTGGAATCTGTTACGCGAACGGAATTGGAACTACAAAAGATGAAAAGAAAGCATTCGAGTGGTATCTCAAATCAGCCGAAGGTGAGAATTACTTTGGACAACGAGAGGTTGCACAGTGCTACAAAAATGGAATTAAAGATGAAGCGAAAGCGGAATACCGGTTAAAAAGGTCCGGCTGGTATTAGATAATATTTTCGGAATTAATATATTCTCGTGCATTTATATTATCGATTTTACGCTTTTTATTTCATTAAATACTGCATATTTAACTGATTTATTTGTACGTGTGTTGACTGTTAAAATCTAAACGTACTCGCATGCTTTTTATTTGTTTATTTTCATTATTTTCACAATAAAATAAAATGAAATAAATTTTATTAAAATCAAAAATAAAAAAATTTACAAAAAATAAAATGAAAATGAAAATGAAAAAAAAAACAAATCAAAAGAATGAATGAAAAATGAAAAGAATGAATAAAAAATTTTTTTTCGAAAAAAAAAAAAAAAAAAAAAAACGAAAAAAGAAAATGAATGAAAATGAAGAAAGAATAATAAAGAATTTCATGTGCGAAGCTCCATCCACATTCCCTTTTATGATATGTTAAATTTATGTCGCCTGTCTTCCTCTATTACTCGCACCTCCTTTTTCCTCTTCGACCTTTTTTTTCAAAAAAAAAAAAGATCTATAGTATATACAGACTGCCCCCGTTATAGCCAACTTGTATTATTACTAGTATAAATGTAAAATTTATACATAGTAGATTTTACCGCACAATTTATTTATAGAGGAATGAGTATTTGTTCGGAGGGATTTTTGCGAGAATATGAGACTTTTTGTGACCTTTCGAATGAAAGGAGAGATTCGCCGCAGTGTAGATTTTTATGAAGGGAAGGATGAAGCTTCGCAGATAAATAACGACTGTGACCAAAACCTTTTCGTATATTACCGTAAAATTTGCGTAGGGCCCAGTTACGAAAATCAACAATAATACAAGAGTTAAGGTCTAGAAAAACTTATTTTCGAAAGAGGTGTCATTTATATAGAAAATTCGGGTGAATTAAGCGCGTCCGGATTACGCATCAATCCAACAAAGAAAGAGGCGATATATTTAGTGAGTTTAAAACGATACTCTTTATTTATTCTTAAACGTCAAAAAACTTCTTTCAAAATTTGCTAGGCTCGGAGTGCTTAAATACTCAACTCACTATTCTACTGTTTACCTCTTTGTATAATTCTTTTAAATTATCGTGATATTTGATATATTAACATTAATTGACGTTAGCAATACCTTTCTGTCGAGGGTTGAGCTTGTACTGTATATGCTCTTCAGATAGCTTGATCATGAATTATGAAATATTAACTCCTTTCGGCATACTATATTTAATCCTAATACCCTTTTGTCTGATTGCCTTATAAAAGAGATCGCAACTGGGTGGCTCACTTAATGGGCAAGGATTTGTATTTTCATAAGTGATTTTTTCACCTGCACAGCCTTATGACCTTTTTGGTTTGTTCTTTCCTCCTCTCCACTAATCGCCGTTTTGTAAATGACGTTTCTCACATCTATTTCCTGATTTTTAATTATACATCCCTAGGATATGACTGTTTCTGAAGTGCTCACTGATAAATCGGTTATAAATACTTTCTATGCTACATCACTTCTAGATCCCAAAGTTTAATTCCTCTTTGTTCGTCATCATCATCATGTAAGGATCTTAGGGTCAGCTCCGGATTGGATTGGAACTATTGTTACCCTTATATAAAGGAATTTATCATTTCCATTTACTCTATCTGATTCTTGTTAGTTTATACAAATCATTTTTCTTATTTATGTCTATTTTCTCTTCTAGCGGATTAATATTTGACTGTATCAGCTTGGAATACACTCTCTTTATTGATCCAATAGTGTTTACATAATTGTTTGTTTTGATTCAGGATTCATCTGATCTTTTTAGGTGGAGTTGAATATATTGCATTATTATTTATCATTAATAATTTGCAATAGGTTCTTTCAGGCTATTTATCGCTTTAAATTTTCTTTAATCGTCTTTATTTTTTCGATTCTCTCTTTTTTATTCTATTCTGATGCTCATCTGTCATAGCTTACGGTTCTACATTGTTAAAGTCCAAAGAAGTCAGACCAAGTTCAAGATTTTCGTCGTGGTCACGTGATCGAGATCGTGACACGACCGAAAACAATCAATTGCCGACTATCATCATACCCCTTACAAGACAGAAGAATGCGCGAACAATCCATTCGTGACAAAAAGGTAAAATACTATGAACTGAGGTAATAGAAAATTAGCGAATCACAAAATAATTTATGCATGACATACTAGAATAGCCATAGTGATTATGTAATAGCCCTATGTGTAAAATATATAAATGTACTTCTTTTAATGACTTAATAAAAATGATGAATTTTTTGGATAGATTTTTTTATAACAAGTGAAGTTATAAGTAGTTTAGAGAAAACTACCTTAAGACTTGTCCAAATCTTTTTATGCTTTTGCCTTTGTGTATTTTGTTTTGTGCAATAGAAGGATAAAGACAAAAAAATAAATAAAATTTTTATAACTATTCAATCTCTATTCTTTATCTTTTAAAGTTTATAAATTTTTTAAAAATAAGTTTAATATTAATTACTTCAAATTAAACAAACAAGAAATCTTCAAAGTTATTTTAATAGTCTTTAAATTAATCAAAAAAAAAAAAAATAAACAATTGTTATATAAGTATTAAAACAATCCTATTAAAATAAATATTTCTAAAGAATCTCAATTTATTCTTTAAATTTTAGAATTCTTTTTATCTATCAAAATAAAATAAAAAAATATAGTAAATAAAGTTTTTTTTTTTTTAGCTGGCAAAGACATGCCATATAGTTTTTATTTAATCATTAATATTCTCTTATATACACAAATTTAATTGTGAGAAAATATATTTATGATAGAAAAAAAAACTAAATACTCAGTATCTTATGAACCCTGCAACTTGCTTCAGTTCATCTCAAAGATAAATGTTAACATGTTATGACTCCATTAACACTGATATTTATATGAAAAAGATAGTTAATGCTGAAATTGATTTATAGTATATTTCTCATGTTATAGTTTGTTAACTCTAAATATAAATGCTTTATAATCTCTTGTTTTTCAACTTTGTCCTGTGCTATCTTTTTATATAGAGGTTTACAGTTGTACCTTGTTTATTATCACTTCATTTTTCTGAATATGCCTTATGTTTTTTTCATTCTAATATTAACTTATATCTTAGCTTCCAAATTTTCTTTTTTTCTTGCCAGAGTTGTTTTATTGTCATCTTTACTGCTGTTTTGGCCTTCTTTTTATCTCCTGTAATTTCCTCTGCTATCTGGATTATT
The DNA here is from genome assembly GCA_910592055.1 of Acaulospora colombiana. Classification (NCBI taxonomy): domain Eukaryota; kingdom Fungi; phylum Glomeromycota; class Glomeromycetes; order Diversisporales; family Acaulosporaceae; genus Acaulospora; species Acaulospora colombiana. Next base: position 15,534 of record CAJVPT010002607.1, read on the forward strand.
TTATGAGTGATAACTCTTCTAACTTCTAACTATATCCATAATTTCTACAGTTCCCAACTTTCTACTCTTGTGTTTGCTTTTATATACTGTTCCCACCTGCTTTGAATAGATTGAGACTGTTTGTTGCTATTGACTCTTGCTATACATTTATATATCAAGAGTATTGTTAACTTTTTGAATAATATTGTTCTATTTGATCCACAGATAAAGTGATACAAATTCGTTTCTTCTTGTTTTTCATAAATTATGCATATTGCTGACTTGTATATCTATAGTTTTCTTATACTTATATTTGCTACATAAATAATATTACTTGGATTATAGACAATGTAGAAAATATGAAAGAAATTATCAAAGTAGTAGAGGAATTCTATCATCAATAATATTAAAATCAATTTGCTAAAAACACAACTAATTATTATCAACAAAAAAAATAATAACTTTAAGCAAGAAATAGTAATAGACAATTAAACCATTCAGGATTGTCCCAAAGAAACCCCAGTTGAAATTCTAGAAGTGTGGCTTAATAGTTTAAAAAAGAAAGACTATTAAAGAACTCTAATTCAACAAAAATTCAGAAAGACCAAAGCACTAATAGAAATGAAAAACCTTATAGATAAATAGATGCAATATATCATAAAATATGTCTTAATATCCAGTATTGAATATCTATAAATAGCATAATTTTATTAGAAAAATTATATATGTTCTCATGAGCAACATTATATTAACCTTTAAATACAAACTAGGCCTGACTAGAATGATTCTCAATAATATTCTCTACAATAAATATGAATATAACATAATACATCTATGGGGCAGATAACATTTACATCATATTATAACAGACCAACAGAATCAATAGAGTCAACAGAGCAGAAAAAATAATAAAAATAAGACTACAGATCCTAAAAAATGAATTTTAGTCAACACAGTTCTTGAACAAGATAGAAAGTTCTTAAAAAAAGTTAAGTAATAATCTTATACATGATGCTATTTGGCTCTTGAAAAGATATAACTTTACAGCATACCTATCACAAGAAATCAATTGCTAATCCTAATAAAAGAAATAAATATTTCAATAGAAAACATAATAAGTAAAGCTTTTTTTACTGAACATCAAAAAAATCTAAAAAAATACAACCTTTTATTTCAGGGTAACTCCTTAATGCAGATAAATTTAAAGTACTAAAATAATATCAAGTCATTCAAATCAGCAAAAAATCTATTCTGGGTCTAACCCTGAGGTGGTTTACCACCATATAGAACAAACTTAAAACAATAATAAAAATTAAAGACTAAGTAGACATCAATACAACAAAAAATATCTTTATACAAGGCATATCTACTATAGATCTCTTCTTCTTCAGACTCCACTAAATATTTATAATAAAAGAAGGCAATCCAACCATTAAAAAAAGATAATTGAAGATAGATCAAAATATTATCAAATATAGACACTACACATAAAATCTAGAAAGTTTTCTACTAGAGACATATGAAGAATGTATAATTAACAGCATAGAAACCAGATCAGGAAATGCAGTTTCACAGTTACTAAACAACAATTCATACAATACCAGTTTATAAAAGCAAGTTCTCAACATAAAAAAAAACTATATAGAGAGAAAACCAATTTTGAAAAACAGAATCTCCCTAACTTCCTCTCTATCACATTCTCT
>CAJVPT010002608.1:0-17215 GCA_910592055.1 Acaulospora colombiana
TTGATTTGATTTCTGATATGAAGACTTTCTTTTTTCTTGCATATCATTCTGAGGGTATGTTCTATCTTAGTGATTTTTTTCAATTGCTCTGAGATATCTTCTTGTGACTGGGGAGGTGCTAGTTCTTTATCAAGGGATTCATAAGTGCTTTGTAAATTCTGAATGACCTTTTCTATATTTTTTACGTCTTTTATAGTCTTTATATACCAGTTAACTTGAATTTTTTTTAGAAGAAAGTGGATCTTATTGACTTTTCTATAGGCTTCAAAATTCTTCTTTGGGGTTACTGATCCTATCTTAACTTCTTTTCTTCTACTGAAAGTGGAGTAGACTCTTTTTTTCTTAAGGCATCTGTATGCACCCTTAATGATTATAGTTTCAAGTTCTTGTCAGGTCTTTTCGAGTTTTTGAGGGCTGTTCTTAGTTTTATGCCAGGAGGTCTGTGCATCAATTTCTGGAAGCTTGCGTTCTATTCAGAGTTTGAATTTCTCTCATTGTTCTACAGTGGAGTTGCCTGGATCTGGTATTTTTCTATCTTTTGTTCTATCTTGCTCTTGTACCTGGTTTTTGAGCAGGTTGTTTGTTATCATTCTTGTTAATAACAGGATATGGTCACTACCCAGTAGTGTCTCTACTGAAATGTTTTTGAACTTATATATATTGTTCAGGCTAATTTTTGGTAATATCCAAATATAGTCGATTCTGCTGTGCACTGAATTATTTGCCTATGTGAAGGTAGTATTTTCTTCTTCTTCCCAGGAGTTTTAGACATCTATATAATTCCAGTCTTCTAGGAAGTTGAAGAGACCTATTTCAGCTTTTCTGTATCTTGGGATTGTTTTATTTGTGAATAGGGATTGATATACTAGAGGGTTGACAACTGCATTAAAGTCACACATGATTATGACTTTTAAGTGGTTTCTTTGCTTATCTAGGATCTTGTTTTGAAGTAGCTGTTGTAACTATTTACTTTCAGCTTTTTCAGATGGCAGATACACTTGATAGATACAGAGTTTGCTTCTTGTTGATAAGAAGTTGGCTTCTAATATATATTTTTCTATTCTTTCAATTGATTTCAACTTTTTTTCAATGTTTTTTCTAATGAGAAACCCTACTTCAGACCTTCTGGGTTTTTCATTATTACAGCTATGAAAGAATTTTTGCATTTATTGTAGGTTAAAAGCAAAGTTCGCTATTTCTTCTATTAGTTTAGTTTCACAGATTCCTAGAATGTCTATATCAAGATCTTGTATGAGTCGAAATAGTCTTTGTTGCTCAAGACTAGTATTAATGCCTTTAACATTATATGTTCCAATAGTGATAGTATTGTCTATTGTGGGATTGTCAATGGTATAGTTCTTATATAGTGTTCATTCTTTATCTAGTTTATTAATAGTATTCTTTTTGATTGTATTAATGAAATCATCAAGTGGTGTGGTATGTGTTGTGCTAGGAAGGGTTGTATTCATTTCTGGTATTGTTTCTATGGTTACTCTTTTTTTCCAGGATGAGCTTGATTCTTCTTGTGGGTCAGACTCTTTTCTAGTGTACCTTGATTAGACTGGTGCATTTTTAGAAACGATTATTCCATCATTTTCCTCTTACCCTGTTCTGGTTACCTGTTTTCTCCTCAATTATATTTATTCTGGTATTTAATCACTTGAGATTATTCAGGATCTGGTACAGAGGATCTTGATCACTATCACTTTCTGAATAAGGACTTTGTGACCTATTATGCAAACTTCTTCTTCTGTTATGATAATTGATTGGTTTTCTGTTACTACTGGCAGCAAAGTATCTAAGGGTGTCTGATATTCCAGTCATATAGTTGTTGCCTTGGAGGTTGTGTCTTCTTCCTTTTGCCTTTTTTCCAGGATCCGTCCTTTTTTGTGAGTTGCTTTTAGTTTCTGGGTTATCCTCAGATGTTGTATACCAGTTTGCTCTATTGTTGATTCTGATATCAGTTTAACCTGGTTGTCTTGAGTGCAGTTTGATATGTGTTGTTTCAAGATAAGCTGTCTCTTTGTTATAATCACTGCTCTTTGTTTTGGTCACTTCTTTGTCATATATTATGTCCTTCCTGAAATACTCTTTAGTGCTTCAGCTAAGTTTGTGACCATGTATAGATATATGTCATCTCAGGACCTTGTACAAATCTTCTGCTGTTGCAAAACAAATTATTGCATATTCTCTTCTTTTCAAAGTGAAAGAGTTTCTTGATATATAACATACTTTGTCCTCTGCATGCTGTGTTGCCCTTGCTATAAGACTTGTGAAGATATTGTGTACACCATACAATTATAAGGATTGATTGTTACAGTTTTTGAGAATGATATCGATTTCACGGTTGTCTAATTCATATTGAGTGAAAATTACTCTTAAGGTATCTACTTTGACATGAATGAACCATCTATTCTTCAAGTCTTGCTGATTTAGGATAAGTCATGCTTTAATTCATCTTTAAGAGTGAGAGTGGTTGTAAATATGGATACTTGAGACCTTTCCATTTTTTTGCAAGGCAGCCTTGATTTTTTGATGAGTATAATAGTGGTCAAGATCTATCAATGTGACAACCATTGTCTTGTTTTCTTCTTCTACTATCTCTTGTTTAAAGAATTTCTTTTCTGGTAGTGAGTATGAAATTTCTCATTTCTCTGCTTATATAGAAATCAAGGTGAAGTTTTCACCTTCTTTTTTGTTAATCTTCTTTATACATTGTAAGGCATCTTCCATTTTCTCAAAAGTAAAAGTTATCTAGGTATTTTTATTGAGGAAATCTTTTTTGAATGGTAGTATGTCTTTAGGTAGACTCAAGGTACCTTGGAAATAACCTAATCATTCTTTTTTTGTATCTCCTAGTATTCTGGAAATAAAAATTCTGACCTTGAATTCTTCTTTCTTGATAATATGGAATGGATTTAAACTGGATGGCTTGAGTCTGTTTCGTGTATTGTAGGAGATTTGTTCTGCTATATTTTTTTCTTCAACTCTTTCCTGAATGTTTACCATTTCAAGTTCTTTCTTCAGCTTTTCCTTCATGTTCTTGTCACCCATTTCATCTTCAATGTTATTTGAAATTTCAATATTGATTGTTGGTTGAACTTCCATGTCCTCATTTGAAGTGATATTCTCAACTGAAGTTGAGTTTCCTAATATGGAGTTTATAAACTCACCCTTGGTTTGAAAATTTTCTGGAGTATGGAGAGGGTGACCATTTATGGAGATATCTTGCTCCAAGATGCGTCTGACTTTTTCTTTCAATAAAGGTGCCATAAGGTTCTCTTTTCTTCCTTGATCTTGTGTTCATAAGTATAGAATATGTATTTTAAGAACCTCTGCTTTAATAAATGTAGTTGAATCTACATTTAAAATTTTTGCAAAAATACTATTGAGTATTGAGTATTCTGTTAATCCTGGTGTCTGCTTAGACTTGTCTTGTGTGATGAAAGTGTTGAAGATGATTTGGGTAGCCCATGTCTCTTTCTTTTGGTCATGTTTCTCAGCTATTCTAACTATTATATCGAGGATGTGTAGCTCTCTCTTATTGGCAATTTGCATGATTCTCCATTTCTTTGTCATATTGGTCATGTGAAATAAAGAATAAAATGCTGATTTGTTGTTTTATTTATCCTTAATTTGTTTATTTGTTTATATTTAGCAAGATACATAGAGTTGATTATTTGTTGTCTTGTTTGATGTCTTGTTTACTCAGATGAGTTATTGATTCTTCCTGTTTGATTCTTGTTTATTTTCTGGATTTGATGTTGATCTTCTTTGTTATGAAAATCAGTCGTTTATCCGTAGACACTTAATAAACCTTGCTATATTGTTTTGATATTAAATTGTTTGACATGTACATATTCGTATAACTTGTTTTGATGTTTAGACAGGTGTGTATGGAATCAGAGCACTCTACTGTTTAGTTCTTGAAAGCCTTCGATGTCCTTCTGGGCTTTGCAAACTTTGAGTTTTTCTAATTTATCGGATGAACTATTGTTTGTAAAGTTTTTTCTAGTACCTAGAAAGGTGTAAACTGACACTGGCTTGGCTAGAAACTTGGGAAGTTGATATTGGGCTCTCCTAAGCTTACTGTGAATCAGCTTGCAGATATGTTTTCCTTCTCTTATAAAGTAAAGCTAGTGTAATGCTGTATTGTTAAAACTTCTTTTAATCGATAAAGTGATTTCTTGGGGAAATAGTTAGATATTCTAGTTTGTTGTTAAGTTTTGAATCTTTGAGGAATAAGATGTTTTTAGGCTGGCTTCTCTTTTCCAAGAAAATTACCAAAAAAGGAAATTTTTAAGGAAAAAGGTGATCAGCGGAAGGAGTTTTTGAAAAAAAATTTTTTACTTTTTATAATACAATGAAAAATTATTTATTTTATATAAAATTTTATAATTAATTTCTTTATAATTAAAAAAACAAATTTAATTAAGATTTTTATATAAAATAACTTGATAAATTTTTCAAAATTTATTTTGTAAAAAAAAATTTTATAATTTTTTTTTCACATGTAAAATTTTTTATTTATAAATTTAAAATTAAAATTGATAAATAAATTGCATAATAATTTTAATATTTTTTTTTTACATTTTTTTATATTTATGCTTTAAAAAATATATTATAAAGTTTTAAATAATTTGAATAATTTTTTATTAATTTATAAACAAAAATATACATTTTAAAAAATTCCAAAAAATTTTGTTACATATTGTATATTTTCAATAAAATATATAATTTAATTAAAGAATTCAATATTATTATTTAGGATAAGTTTCAAGTTAATATAATATGTAAAAATATTTTTATTTTATTTTTAAAAAGAATAAAACTTTATTAATATATAAATTATTTAAAAAAGTAAAATCAAAATATTAATGAAAAAAGAATATATTAATATCAATCATATTAATTATATATAAATATTATGGATTATAATAAAATTTATAGTTTTCAATTTTAAAAATTAAGATTATAAAAAGTAATTATATAATTTTTATAATGATATTTCAATATTAAAACCTTTTTATAAGAATGGTATTTTATAATTGATATAATTAACAAGAAAGTATCAAAATATTGAATATCAAAAAAATTTACTTTATAACAATAGCATAAATATAAAAAAATTTGAATCATAAACTTAAAATAGAAACATTATTAAAAAAAAGGACCAAAAACAAAGATCAAGAGAAAAAAATTATTAATAAAATTTAATAATTCTTTGAAAAACAATTAAGCAAAATAGCTTGTTACTGTAAATGGGTTTTTTTTTTACAATTATTAATTAATTATTAATTTAATAAATTTAATAATTCTCAATAAGAGTATATCTCTTGTTTCCCTCCGTAAGGATCTTTCTTTAAACATAGGTTTTACTTCCGGATTACTTGTCTGACCTCTGGTACTTTTCCCCAACCATCGGGTACACAGTAATGGGCCATAATCTTTATATCAAAAAAAAAAAAAGTAATAATTAATAATTTTCATTATACTGTAATTGTACAGTATATTCATATTCTACGTTGATCATTTTACAGTATGTTTACCCAGCGAAACCCTAATTTCAAAGTCTAGTTAGTCAGTATGTCCGAGCGGTGGAATAGTCTTTTTTGCCAGTGACCACCGTGAATCATTGAAAGCATTTTTTCCAACGAGATCTAACCTTAAAAGCAACAAATATAATATAAAGAAAACAATTATACTATTAAATTTTATAATCTTAAAAGTTAAAGCGATCGAAGCATGACCGGTATCCGCATCAAGAAATGATAGGCGTCGTACGCCATCAATGAAAAGTATGTAAATTGTATGTAAATAAGACTCCATAAACGCATGTTTTTATTTTATTTGATTTGATTTGGCGTTATGTGTTTATACTGTAGACGGACTCGCAACAATAGTTAAGCTTGAAGCGGTTATTACAGTAAGGTTCTCTTACAGAATGGCGGCCGCCACGATCTTCCCAGGAATTATGTGGCAGATCTTAACATCCGGGGAAAGCTATCCAAAAGGAAATTCGATCATTCGGTTAGTAGTACATCGTATGTCATCATAAAGATATGTGCATTCGGCCTTATAGTCGAAATGCCTCGATTGTAATTATTTTCCATATCAAGTTCGAAACATGACAACCTGATTATATTCACAAACTGCAAAAAAAGTAAAATGAACTTTCACATTTACAATTTCACATGAGATCGCTTAAATTTATGTGAATAGGTAGGTGCACTGTACACGACGGACAATTTTATATTATTTAGAACGTACGTATTAGGAAAAACCTGGCCCCCCGCAGCCATGAGGTGACAAATTTTCCGAAATATCATGATTCAAAAATCTACGCATAAACTTGAGTATGCAGTACATTTTTATTATGCACATCTATTCACATGAAGATCTACAAATCCTCGATAACGGCGAAAATAGATATTATCACGTGCGAATGCGACATCCCGAGTGATGATGCAAAATCCGTTTGCGAGAGGATACATTTTTAAAGGAGTTATGGTAATTAAGTTGATAGTCGTTTACCTCAAAAGAAGACAGAACAAAATGAAATTGTTTGTTGCGCCTCACATGAATCCCTTTTCTATTTAACAAGAATTAAATGCAAATATCCTGGTGCATATCAATGAAACATGAACCTTTGTTCCTCTCATATTTTTCGAACAATCTTGAAACCAAATTTTTCTCTTACGTACGACTGTATGCACAGAAGAACCTCCTTTCTCTGAAATACTCAGTCTCGACGCAATGGCAAAGGATAGAGTTGAATTAATTTAGTTAGCATGTGTGAAGCAACAAAAAAAAAAAAAAAAAAAGAATCAAATCACGTGAGAATTTTAAAAATGCCGCGTAGTGGTAACGCATCACATGTTTCCTCCCCAAGAAATCTTCGCTACAAAACCCAGCTAAAAAGAATTTGATTCCATAATTTGAAATGATGGATAAAATTATGTTGACAACAGTATGTAAAGTTCACGGAAATCAATGTTTGCACCATGCTCTCAACTTCCCAACAACAAATTTCTGGTCAAATAACCAAGCTTTATGTTTTCGAGCCATCTCATCGTTATACAGTGATCATTTCGTAATGCGTTCAATCTCGATCACCCATAAATAACATCCTGATCTCAAACTTTATGAGCAAAAACAGTGCCTCAACATAAATAACAAGAAACGAACTTTGCACTGCAATTTGCGTTATTTAAATCGGGCATACTAATTTTGGCAAAATCATCGTGTCAACAGAGATGGATTTATTACCTAAAATAAAATGATATGAAGGTTTTTCCTGTCAAGTTTTGGAGCAGCGGTTGTGTAGCATACTTGTGTCAAAGAATCAGGTCGACATTGATAGTTCTTGCGCTATCTTCTTAACATTTTCTATTAAGTATTCTTACAAAAGGCGAACATCATACTGATGAAATGCTGTTCCCACAGGCGGTGAAAATCATACTGATAAAACATTAAAGAAAGAAGATGTTTCGACCGAAAAAGTTGTGCGAGGTGTTTATAAATGGCCAATAATTCCGTTTATTTAAAAGAAAAACAATCATTTGTGAATTTAACGATACGAACGCCAAGTTCATCAGGAAAATGTCGAAATAGGCAATTATTACCCAATTTCCGGTGAATCCTGCTCCTCAAATAATTTGATAACGATAATTCCTGGGAAAATGGCATTTAATTTCATGTTGCACGCAAAGTTAATCATGCCCAACGATTAGAGTGAGTGGGTCTGATAAATCGTCCATGATCACCAATCCAAATTGAAGATCCGGCTCCGGTGTCATAAAGACGAACTTTATGATCCAAGTAAAGCAATATTAAAAAATCGATTATGATTCGTGTGAATATGTGAATAATATCTTGGATATTACTTTATCCAATAACCTCGAACATCGCAGGAGGAATGAACATGCAAGAAGACAATGTGTGATCAGCATGCAGTAAGTAAATCACGGGTCTGCTCAGTAATATCGATTGGACATTTAATTTAATTCTGCAATTGCTTATAAATGCTAGAAAATAATCTCGCAAAAATCATCAGCACATTGCAAATACCCTGAATCGATTTGATAAATACCGTGCTAATGAATGTCTAAATTTGAAATTCGTTTTGTCTGGGAAAATTTTTCAAAAAAGTTTATCCGCTTTGTTTTATCAAAGTCGAAAATGGTCAACTTAGCATTGATGATTTTAGTTTAAATTTTTATATAGTTGAAAGAAAAAAGGTGCGAGTTTTTTAAAGTTACTACGTATTATTCGGGTATCGACCTTATTATATGCGGCGGTCATTGTTTAACCTCAACTTGATTTTTAAGATGGAATTAAATAAATAAAAATTTTTATTCAAAAATAAATATGCAAATAGCTAAAATAAAAATTTTTTTGAAACGATTAAAAAATAAAATAAAATAACAATTTTATATTAAATTTATGAAATATAAGATCCTTGATTATAAGATGTTTCATTAAGTTTAATAAGTTTGTATGTAACACATCTTGTCTTACAGTTTTTCACACTTGTTATTTCACTTTTATAAAACTGAAATTTCATTTTTTTAATAACTACCTCATAAAAACTTTTCCAACTAATTATAATAGAAGGTGTATTTTCTAATTATTTTTTAATTAATGATATTTACGTGGGTAAAAAAGATGATTAAAAAACAACTTTCGTATTGTTGATGTCATGATTTGTATTACAATTCCCCACAATATTATTAAATCACAACATGATCACTACTGTCTGGTGACTTCTGTATATGAATGAGACAAGTAAATTATTAAGCAAACCATTGGCGCAACCTGGATCAGGATGATAACCTCGCGACAATAAGATCTAAATTTGGGTTTCAAAAGAAAAATCCAATCGAGCCTTTCATTGTCCATAGAAAAACGGATACACTAGCAGTCTTAGGATATATTTGTTTTCTCCACATACTTTCAAGAGATGATCCGGACACTACCCCACATTTTTTAAAAAGAGATGAGGTGTGGAGTTCTTCGCGGCGTTGCAAACATCGCAGGTATCGTGCAAAGCATCGGGTCATTTCTTATTTAGGAATTTTGGATCATCAATTTTTTTTTTTTTTTAACAAGAATTAAGAGTAAAGTTATTTTTGGGGGGTATGGTCGGTGTTGTTCATAAATTTTTTCTCTTCGGATAAGCCAAAAGAAAAAATTTTCCCACAAGTGCGATAGCAGTTTCTTTTTAGTATCGTACGGCGTGCACTCAACGTTAATCCATGGCACAAGCACGATTTTTGGCCACAACACTAAATACATTTTAGGCCGTCACTATTAAAGATTTAATTCTGATCTCATGAAAGATCCGCGATTCGACGAAGATCCTTATTTGATGAATCCGTATGCACCTGAGATGCATATGATACTCTTGTGGGTATCCCAAAATTCTTTATAAAGGGCCAATCTCACTAGCGCATTTTCTCCTTCGAACTCCTACAAACAAATTCCGTCGTTTCTTTTATAATCCTACACATTGATTTTTTTTCAATATAAACATCACAGAAAGCCACATCACTTTTTTTTTTAACATTAAAATTAAGCGAAAAGATAATATCTTTATACTTATAATTACGCGTCACGTCAAACGCCTACTTTATGAAAAATAACCAGTAACCATGGGCAAAGTTCAATCGAGACTGAATAAAAGAAAATCTTCTCACTCATCCCAATGCTCCATCTCCGACGATGATAAGAGAGATCAAACAGCTTACGAATATATCAATAAAAGAAAATATTTTTCATCATACATCCTTCCCCTGGACAGCGACGAAGTTGACCGATTGACATTGCAGCATTATATCTTTAACAACATATGGGGAGGCGACTTTTCTTCGCCTGTCTGTGATTTGCTGGAAAGAGGCGGAGCCAAGGTTTTGGATGTAGGGTATGTCATATGTGTAATATCAGGTTTCTTTTTCATCATTTGTTTTTACACGTAGGTAACAATTTCCCTTTGTTACTTCTTAAAGATGCGGTCCAGGTGTCTTTGTGCTTGAAATGGCAAACAAGTAGGTTCCTTTGAGATTGGGTTAAACGTTCCTCATCTTTATTTCAAAATAGCTAACTCGATCGCCGACTCGATGTTACAGATATCCAAAAAATTCATTTGTCGGCATGGACATTGCAAACAACTATCCGCTCTTTATCAAACCCGAGAATGCGTCATTTCAAAGAGCCGACATAACCAACGGTTTACCTTTTCCCGACAATTCTTTTGACTTTGTATATATGCGCTTCATGATGCTTGCCATCACGATAGAGAATTGGCAATTTGCAATAGACGAAGTATGTTGTTGAATTTTTTTTTTTTTTTTTTTTTTTTTTTTTTTTTTTTTTTTTTTTTTTACTTGCACGTCATCTGACCGATCTCTTAACATTTCGCATCTTAGCTCGTTCGCGTATGTAAACCTGGAGGTTGGATCGAAGTGATGGAGAGGTTGGTTATTCTTATTAGTTTTTCCCCTTTATTTTCTTTTCTTTTTTTGATGCGTATTCAAGGTCCTTTTTCCTAATAACCTATCCCACAACTTCAAATAGAGATATCTATTGGTACAACGAAGGAGAGATGGTGAATGAATGGCGGACAAGAGGTGGGCTTCGGGTTTTCAAGTTTATCTATCGTCTTGTCGAATTCAAATACTAATTACGCTATTTTACAAAATAGTCGTTGAAGGATTAAGGAAAGAAAGAAACATCGAACTCAACATAAGTTCACACATTCCCGGATACTTCACGTCAAACAAACAGTTAACTAATTTTGCAAGTGACGAGAGAGTAGAGCCGATAGGTTCTTGGGCTGGAATATTGGGTAATTTTCATTATTATTTTCATCATCATCTTCATTATCGTATTTTTCATTCATTCATTCATTCATTCATTCATTTCTCGTGATCGTGATCGATGTTAATAGGTACAGCATATGCAGAGGTTGTCAAGTGGGGTGCCAAGAACTTTTCTAACGCCGTGTCACATAAATTCCCCGGAGATTATGAGACACTGGTTGAAATAGCCATGGAAGAACTTGAAAAGAACAAAGCTTTTGACAAGAGTTATCGATTTTGGGCAATGAAAAAACATCTGTAAATTATTTTCATTTGTTTTCATGTGTATGATAGTGAAAAAAAAAAAAAGAAAAGAGAAAAATTACAACATCAAGGGTTGATGCAGGCACACTCACTGTTTTAAATTATTTGTATATTTGCGTTATAATACACTCTTTAATCGACTTCCACTAACCAGCGAACTTTTGTAAATAAAATAACATTTATTGCAACTAAATCACGAAAATCGGAAGAATAAAAGTATCCTGCTGTATTCATCGCAGGTAAACCACCGACAAACCATTCTTGCAACGAATGATTCCGATGAAATTATGAAATGTCCGTCCCCTCAAAATCCATTAATTTTTTGCTCTGATCATCTTCGCGTGTAAAACAGTCAAACCATCCCTTGAGATTTCGAAATTCAAACCATCCTTGATATTTCAACCAAAAGATCATGATGGCCAACCCGATGATCACAACATAGGTTGGAGGAATGCGAGTGAAACGAGATTTCTCGTACATCTTCTTCAACCTTTTGGTCGGAACTTCAGTTCCGTCGGAGGAGTTCTTGATGGGAACTTTCTTTTCATGATGCTGTTTATTTTGATTTAGTTCGTGTTTTCCTTTCTCTAGCTGCATTTCGTTTTCGATGGCGTCACCAGGATCCATTATTTTCTAATGATTAGAAAAAAAAAAAAAAGAGGAAAGGTTGCAAGTATTTCACGGACCGCTCTTTTAAAAAAAAAAAAAATGAAAATTGGTGACCGTTATCTACCTTGGGATTTTATGCGAATGTGTGTGTGATATTGAATGAATTGAATTGGCGTGCGAGGAACTTGAGGATGTTTATATACCGGTTATATGATGGTGTAATGTGTCATAATTCGAGAATTTGGTTACGTGAAAATTGTGTAAAAATGATGTAATCTTAATGGCATGAGGAATCCGCCGGAATATGTTACGTAAAACGAATGCTACGGCTTCTATTAAGTAATGTGTGGAACCCTCCACTCTCCCCTCTGTGCATTCTCCGGAGTAACGATTCACTGACCTCACTGTATTATACCATTTCCCGTTAATCACCGAGAATAAAGCTAAGTTGAAGCCAGGCAAGTATTCGAATGAGAATTAACCAAAGAAAGGCGGCGACCTTCCTGGAATTTTACGGCACTCAAGTAATTGAGATCATGGTCTGGTTCCGAATATTCGAATCGGAAAGATCGCGACAAGCGCAGCGAAATCCCTTTATTCCTAGAAGGACTTTCATAATATAATTTGCTAGCAACCATGCAAAGAAATCTCTTTATAATCCTCGAAGGACTTTCATAATTGTATTTATTCGCTTTTTTTTTTTTGGTCATATAATTATATATAACAGTAGATGAATTCAATTTGATGATAAAATGATTTAAATAATTGCTAAATTCAAATGTAGTATTGTAAATTAACTTTTTGTGAATCGTATATATACAATTTATCAACAGATCGATTGACAGTAACTTTATTTAATGCTTTTTAATTGTTTGTAGGTCACACTCATTTCAAGTTCTGCACGCGAGAAAAACGGGTGAACCCAATCGTTGTGTGTATATAATAAATAGAATGAAATTTACAAAGTTCTTTTTCGCATTTTACTTAATGCGTTGTTAAACAATTCACGTCGTATGAAAGAATAACTCTTCCCTGAAGAAAATTGTTCAAAATCCGAGTCACTAACTACAATCGTTGGAGTGGAGGGTGACGCACATATGCTTCTAGGCATGGAGGGGGTTTTAGGCGAGTTCGTGTATGAGGAGGATGGTGATAGACGAGTGTTCGTCTCCTCTATACTTGTGGAGGTATTGGGAGTATTCGGGGGAACTAGAGGTGTAATTGATAGTGTCATTGTTTTATCCGAATCGGCGCTAGTAGGCGTGGTAATGCCCTTCATCATGACCGACTCCATTAGATCCGGAGTTCGTGGAGTGTTTGGTGGTGGTCCGGAGTAAGAAAGTTGCTTGAATTCCATGCTCGACGAGTGAGGAAGAGAACGAGATAACATGTGATAGTAGGTTTTTGGTGTACGCGAAATGCACTGTGAAGCATTGGTGCAAAAGTATGCGGAACCCATGGGCGTTGGTGGCTCTGCGTAATCTAAAGATGCTGTCAAGGGCGTACCGGGAACCGATTGATCATGTGTGGCATTTATCCATTCCAAAATCTTTGAAACCGGTGAGCTGACGTCATCAAGTGACGACTCTTCCCATTCTCCCTTCTTCATCTCATTACTTGATTTTCTATCCCTAAAGAAAGATGCCAAGATTTCTGTTGCCGCATCTTCGCTAACAGCCTCTGCCAACCTTTTAGCGAATCTTCCGGGAACCAACCCTTCAATGAACTGTTCGTTACTCAAGATGCCAATCCTCCTCTCTTCCACTGATAAACCAAAATAATAATATACCAGGATCTCATCCACAGCAGTACGATATGGCTCAAAAAGATTCAGTAATGTGGAAAAATTAAGTAAAGAAAAGAAATCTTGATGAGATTGAATCTTCGATGCCAGCGAAGAAGTTAAAATATCTCTCATATCGGCAGTGCTACATAACCAATCCAAAAATGCGTCGACGAGGAGTGGTCCATTGATTGGACTTACGGGTGCCTCGATACAAAGCATCGGTAGTCCACCCGCTTCCTCGGCCAATAATTTTTGCTTCAAGGATTCTTCATGATTTAAGGATGAATAGGATGCTGCGAGGTTATTGTATTGTGTGGAAAGATTGTAGAAAAGACCCGACTTTTGCATGAGAAGACTGGATTGTTTGACATTAATTTTGTAAGTACGTTTTATGGTCGGGTCATTTAACACGGTTATTTGAAGCGAGAAAAGATGAGTAGATGGAAGGATAGAGGAAGGAGATAAGATTTGAACTGCCTCGGAGATTGCTTCTAGGGGAAGAGCTTTAATGCTAAGGGATGAAGTTTTGACCGGCATTTCTTATTAAAAAAGGTAGCTAGGGTAATTTGGATAGTTTAGTTAAAAAATGAAAGGTGATGAGAAAAGGTCAAAAGATCTACTTTTGCGTGCAGAAGTGAGAGGGCAAAACCAAAAAAAAAAAAAAGAAGAAGAAGAAATTTTTCTATTTCGAATTCTCGCAGAGAATGCTTCTGATTTTCAAATTATGGTCTCTGGTTATATTTATTGAATTTGGGTCTATAAATTTTATGGTCTGAAAATAGTACGATCACGTTATTCAAAGATTTGGGTTGCATTATCCAAAACTTTCACCAACTGGCTTTGTTTCCCTTGTGTCAGAATAAAATGAAATCATTATAGTTGATGTGCCAATTATACTTAAGTTAACCCATCCTTGTCGGTATTCGCCTAATTAGCATTGTTTCAAAAATGTATTGATTAGGGAGAACATACTTGATGTGTATCAATATTCGATTATTCTCGATATTCTTGATGTGTGCTACACCAATCAGCGAAATACTTCGATAGGATAGAGAATTTACATTTGCATATAGACGCTTACACAAAAACCATTTTAGGGCATAAAATAGATGACTCCTGGTAAAAGCGAATGCAAAGAATTTACGCTAATATTGTTAAATTTGGAATCCCTTAACTGCATACGGATTGTGCGAAAGGTATCATACAACTTTAGCTTTAAACGTTAAGACGATTTTTTTTTTTTTTTTTGTTATCAGGATACTAATTCATAGGTGACCTTTTTTTATCAGGAAACAAAATACGGCGACCTGTATTACCTAGTAAAACGTAATTTAAAGTATCACGACATTTGCATGACCTTTTTTTTTTTCCCGGTAAAGAAGGGAGCTTTTTGGTTACAAATTACCGATTTAATAAATACTGTAGTAACGAGAGAAATAAATTTGACGCTAAAATAAAACGCGGTCCCTACTTGTGGGCATCCACGATCACCCAAATAAGGTGCAAAGATGTGCAACATTATCCAAATGAATTTTACTATTAATCCACGATTTTCTTTGGAAGAAAAAAAAAATTTTTTTTTCGGATTTTTAAATTTGCTAAATAGAAATCGCACAAGACCCTGCATTCAGGTTATCGTGCATAGTTTAAGCTTGTTGCTTCGTGTTGACCAAAGGTTAATTTCACTTTTTGGTTTAACACGACGAGTAACTTTCATTCTATATTATTGCGTTTATCCACATCTGGCAGAACTTTCGAGATGATAGATGATCATAGGGAGTCGACAATTCTTGCGTAAGGCTATTCATTCAATCTTAATTCATATTTAATCTCAAATCTCACTTTGAGAATAATTAGTTCGAATAAATTAATATTAGCACGCACGCATGTATCATAATTATTATACAGCGTATAATGGATATGATGAATGTCTCTCGATATAATAGAATAACGATCTTTTTGTTGAAATTCTAATATTCTAATGATACCGATAATTACTTTTTTTTTTTTTGTTTTTTGTTTTACCGATAAAAACAATTAAATAATTTACTTCTTATTTCATTTTTAATGATTATTATACAAAACATGCATGTCACTAAACTTACGATATACTGTAGGTTAAGAATAGAATAATCGATAATATAGTTAACCTACTTTTAAGAATTTTCACGGATTATGCAATTGATATAGATAAGTCATGAAAACTTACTTCTAGTGATGGATTGGTTCGATCCAGTTCGTCCCGGTCCTTTATTAAATAAATATTAAAATTGTTTAAACAAAGGATTTTTATTTAAAATATAATTGCATACAGTTTTAACAGTATAAATGATAATATTAAACTTGTCTCAAAAACTTTTAATCAAATCAAAATTTAATAACAAAAAAATTTATTGTGGTCAAATTATATCAAAAGTTTTATTAAACAAAATCTTGCTTTTATCAACTCAACTTATTATTAATTTTAGTAAAACAAATACCTTTTAAATAATTATCTGTCTATATAATTAAACCAAAAAATTTTTTATATTTTTTTAAACAAATATTCTTAAAATTATATATATGTATATGTATATACTATATGTAATTTTAGAATATTTAATAATTTTATAAAAAATCTATATTATATTATAAAAAATGATAATAAAAAGTCATAAATTCTTTTTTTCAAAAATTTTATTTTTTGTTAAAAAAAGTAAATCAAGTTCAAATAAAGACAATATCATTTTTATAAAACATGACATATAAATAATACAATATTCAAAATTCAAAAAAAAAAATTTTTTTTTAATAATAATTGATATTAAATATCAATTACTTTATATATTAAATATAGATTAATAATAATATATCATGACTTTTTCTAATTAAATTTGCCTATCTCTTAAGTAAAAGAATATATCTAACTAGAAACTGAATAGTTTATATACAGTCATTAATAACATTATTTATATAACTAGTTTGAAACTATATATTAATCTATTTACTATATTGACTTATACATTAAAATCAAATTCTCAAAAATTATTTAATTATTCAAATATTTTAATACTTTTGCTTAAACTTTAAAAGAGATTTTTATCTTTGTTATTATTATTTTTGATATTATAAATAAGTTTTGTTTGATAAGTTTTTTATTTAAATAAATATTAAAATGAAATATTTTAAGTTAAGATATTCAGATCTTAGAGTTTATTTATATAACATGAAATAAAAAATATTTAAATAATTATTATAATTTTAATAATAGATCCCAAAATCTGCTAATATATTTTGAGGTTAGTAATTTATTCAGACAATTTATCTCAATTCTAATAGTAAAATTTTAAAATTTATTTTTTGTTCAATTAAAAAAAAAATAAGTTAAATATAATTCATATAATTAAATCAAAAGTTTTTTTCATACAATTTTTATAATAAATTAATCACTAGTCAAAAAATATTTATTCGACATGATGCTACTCATATAATATTTATCAAAAAAATAAATAATTCAGTATATTAATGATATAAATAAATCATCAATCAATTTTTTACTATATAATTTGATATATAATTCGACATAAATAAATTGTCAATCAATTTTTACTATATAATTCGATATTATTTGCTATATTTATACTATTTTTATTATATATTTCATTAAAATTTTTCTCAAAAAATTGTTGAATATTTGCCAAAATTTCAATTTTATCAA
>CAJVPT010002609.1:0-17213 GCA_910592055.1 Acaulospora colombiana
GTAAGATCAAAAGTATGCTAGAGACAAAGGAAATTCCAACATGTCAAGTAATAGTCAATGCCTTTAGACAAGGGTCCCTCACAATACACCATAATACAATAAAACCCTACTGGATTTACACACAAAAAGAGGAAGAACCCATAATTGGGAAAAAACAAAAAAAAAATAGATCAGAATACAACAAGGTACAGACATTATACTTAAGACATAGGCAGCTCCCCACTAGAAGCATGCAGAGGCTGCGCATTAAATATCTCTGATATCAACAGTAGTGAATGTAGCTTTACAGCAACTCGACAACACTCAATTACCATACCTGTCCAAAAGAGCCTAACATCCACAAGAGAAAACAACGCAGACAAAAAGGAGAGCAAATGGAGAAATAGAACATCACCAAATTCCCTCACTATAACCTTTACTGAATATACCTTGTCGCCGGAGCCACACACACAAGACATCGACATAACAGTCAATATATCACAAGAAGTGCAGACAAAAAGTAGGGAAAAGAATAAAATCCTCACCTCCTCACAGGAAACTATAGAAAGCTTAGAGAACATCAAGGAAAAGATAAAGAATTTCGCCATCTTCGATATCTATACAGATGGATCCCTTACAAACTTGAAGGGCAAATACTATATGGGCCTGAGCTGGATTATAATTATCCCAGACTTAGAGGAACACACTTTCTAAGGACAGATCAAACGACACCTATCATTCACTAGAGCAAAGATAGCAGCGGTTGTAACAGCCCTGAGTATACTACCAGAACACAGTGTAGCAAATGTATATACAGACAGCCAAGTAGCCATCAATGGTATAGAAAAGACTATGAAGGAAGACAAAAACAAGATAATAAAGAAACAAAAGAATTCGAACCTTCTTCTCCAGATTCAAACCACATGCTAACAAAGGAAAATCAAACTCATGTTATACAAGGTAAAAGGTTACTCTGGAATCAAATACAATGAGATAGCAGATCAGTTGGCACAGATAGACACATGGAAAGGCATGAAGCTAGAAGAAAATGAAATTGAAATTAAGAGAATTAAAGATCCAGAAATAGGAATAGCTCTATAGTGGAACAACCACTTCACTAAATTCCCCATAAAAACAATCACACAAAAACTCACAAATACCATCAACCTGGCAAAATGGTGCCTCCTAAACAGAACTAGATGCAACTTTAGTGAATGAATTATCAAAGAAATCAACTGGCAAACAACAGTAACATATCTTCAACCCACGAAAATGAGTAATCATCATATGAACACTAAAGATCAAAAACTAAGAAAATTTTGTCTTAGCCTTTGGAATGATGAATTATCAACCAAAAGCAAGCTACATACAAGGCTTCCATCCATTTACAAAAACAATAAATGCAATAAATGTGGAGAACCAGAGACCTGTATCCATCCTTTTCTGTGCTAGCAACTAAGAACAGAAACAGAAATGGCTTTGAAAGATATAACTACAACTTGCGTAGAGAATCACACAAAGGAAAAAGAACTGCAAGTGTTCAAAACATACTTCTCAAACAAAAATAACCTGAACTTCAAGGAATACTTAATAGCAAATATTAGAGGAGCTATCTTCAAGAACTCATGTATAGTCTCAAAACGGCCATTCCAGATAAAGCTGAAAGAAAAAATTGCATAACAGAGATCCGCCTTGAAATAATTGAGCATCTCTATCAAATCAGGCAAAGACGATATGAAACCTTTCAAGAATGAAAAGCTAGTAAAGGAATTACCAAACAAAAAGAAAGGTCAGCAAAATATGAGACAAGGAAAGAAGACCCTTCTTCACAGCCAGGGAAAAATACATAAAAGATCAATTTGTATACTTGGTCAATGAGTTCATGGATCAATGGATCACAAATCTTGTAGACAACTTTTACATATTTGAAATTTCTTTCAGCACTAGCCCAGCCTTGGCAGGTTAGCTCCCCATACCGGGGGTGGCAACAAGCCGCAAGGTGAGTACCTCTGCATAGAGGAATTCTATTGAGCTCTATTTGATAGTAAACAGGTAGTATATCCTAGAATAGCACCTATGTATTGATACTACAAAATTACAAATAAAGCAAGGCTGAGCCAGCATTTAAAAAAAAAAATTTTTAACTTAAAATAGTTTAGAAAACTTTTTATATAGTTTAAATAATATAATTATTTAACTAATTATGTATAAAAATATGTTGATAATTATATAAATTTATATAAAATTAGAAATGCTTATTTATTTTTTTTATTTTTATTATTTTTTTAAAGTTTAACTAACTACTATGATATACTGTATATTTTATTGATTATTGAAGCTAGTACATTCAATTATATAAACAATTTATTTAATCTTTATCTATAATTTTTTTTTTTTTTATTATTAAAGTGCAGCAGGCCTACTTTATTAATTATAGTATGGTATATATTACTTGAATTAATAAGCTGTTTTCTAACTCATTTTCTTTATGTATTTCCCTACACTAATCTATTAAAAAGCTAATTGATTTTGATAATTCCTTATGGCTTGTTGCTCCCTGCAGGAAACTAACATGCCTAGGCTCTGTTAGTACTGATTTGGAAGATGTCAAAGATATTATGTATTCCTTTCAAGATGTTACCTATTGTGTTCTGTGTATCAGCTTGTTTAGGCTTGTTTGTTATTGTTCTTTCTTTTTTGTGGGATCTCTGTTGCATTTTCTTTCTTTTTTATTTGATAGATGTTTTGTTGATTTCCTGTTCCTTTTCCCAATGTGACATTCTTTTGCATCTGTCAAGCCAGATATTGAAAGTAAGAAATCTGGTGTATTGCATGATGCTTTTGAGGGTGTCTGACAGCTTTTCGTGTCCTATAGTTTCTATAATGAGGTTGCTTAGAACCTTGCTGATACCTCCTCTAAAGATGAGTATGTTAAGGTTTTTTGTGCTGAGCTTGACTTTGTTGTGTATTATTTGGGGGAACTTGTCATTTTTCCTGTAGTGGAGTTCACTATATATATTTCTGTTAATTTCCTTGTAGATGTTGATGTTGTGTTGGGTGCAGGTGAAGGGGTAGTCATTGTGTTCTGTCTCTCTGCAGCTGTGGCACTTGTTTGTTTTGTAAATATTGGAGTGTCTTTTATAGAGTTTGTCCATGGTTGGGAGTTCTTGGTTCCATAGTTTGATAGAGAAGTTGTACTGTTGGGAGTTCCACTTGTCTGTGTGTGGATTATGGAGTTTGGTTGGGTGAAGAAGTGCGAAGTTGTTTTTCCAGTCTATTTCATTGTAGTTGGCTCTAGAAATAGCCATGTTTCTATTGAGTTGATTCCAGTTTATCGTGAGGTGACTTGTTGGATCTGCTTGATGGCCCCTCGGATGTCTTGTGTGATCTCAATATTGCCATTGTAGTATAGTTGCAGGTGGTTAGGTTCTAGGCATGTTGAGAGAATTGTGTTGCAGTTATATTTGTTCTTGTTTGATACTACTTGATGTACCAGTTCATCGGCTCTTTTGTGCAGTGGGACGTTATCTTTTTTTGACATTTTGTGTCAGGTTACCTCTTGTTAAAGGGTGTTTATTGTGTTTAGAAAGTTGAGAATCATTCTTTTCTCTTGTTGCTTGATTAGTTTCTGGTTGGTTGTGAGCTTGTGATAGTCAAGAATGAGCTTTTGTGAGTCAGTATATATGTCGATCTTTTTGTCTTTCCCAGCTATTATGCAAGCAATGGGGACTACTAGAATTTCTGATCTATATGCTGATGCTTGTCCCATAAGAGTTGCATTGAACTCCATATGTGTGTCATCTGGTGTGATGAAAATCATTCCTACTCCCATACAGTGGTAGTTTTCTGTCTTGGTACTTCCATCAGTGTATACTGTGATATAATGCTCTGTTTTCAGTTTTTTCCAATTGCTGCTATTTCTATGTGTAGGTTACCCTGTACTTTTATGATTTGTTTGAGTGTTTTTATACTTGCTGTTTCATGGGTGATCTTGATTGAGTCCAATGTAGCATTGGGTTGTTGCCACCACTTGGTCCAGTTCTGTGGAGATATCTGTAGTCTTTGCTTGGGGTTGTTGTTCTCGCTTTAATCAGATTTGGTGGTTTTGATAATGAGTATTGTAAACAAGAAAGACATTGATATTTCAATGCAGCAGTTGTGACCTCATTGATCTATGTGGGTGGTGAATTGGCAACCTTTACATACTTCAACTGGTGACTTGTCAGTGGTATTGAAATATCTTAGTTTGATAGAGTCTTTGTTATGGCTGACTCATTGACCGGTTATAATTTGACCTGTCTTTTTAAAAGAGAACCAGTCTTTCTGTTTCAATTCCTGGGTTCTTGAATGAATGAGGGCGAATGGATTTAGTCCTGCTTCTATAGCACCTTGTGTCAGGAGTTCATCTATTTTTGTACGAATGTGTTTGTACCACCTCAGTTCTTTCCTTTTATTTGATTTTTTGTTAAGACAGTCTGCCTGGTACCACAGTAGTGTTTTTGCTTGGAATGTATCTAGGATTTGTTCCTGCCAGCATAGCTTATATTTCTTGAGGTTTTGTCAGTATTGGTTCATCTAGGTCTCATCTAAGAGGAATTCTAGATGTCTGCCTGGAGGTGGTAATGGGTTGGTCTGGGTGTGCTGAAATTGTATGCTTTCTTTTTGTAGTGATCTTAATCCATCTTGGAGTAAGTTAAGGCCCTGTTTATAGACCATTGGGCATTTTTCAGTGATTCTGGTCTTCTGCATGCATCGTATTGGAGTTTTTGGATCCTGAGTCTGGTGACTAGGCCAGTTGTGTTTTTTGCTTTGTACAGAGCTTGAAAGTTGCTTGTGAACTTTTGTTGTTATTTTGTATTCAGTTTCATTATATTGTATAAGAAGGATAGGTGTAGAATTCCATTGTGGCATATTATCACTAGTTTAGTTCTCCTTCGGAAGTTGGTTCTAATCCTTGCATCGATTTTGGATGTTTCTTCCTTTGTTAGGATGGTGTCCTGATGTAGGTATTCAATCTGAGGAAATAGCATGTGGTTTATTAAATATCTGTGCATCTTGTCTGTTAGTTGTTTGCTTGTTAAAGTTCAGCACATATTGTTGATTTTCTTTTTGATGAGCTGCCACTAGTGATGTTTTTTACCTTTTTCTTCATACCAGATACCCAGAACTCTGATGGCATTGTTATTAAGTATGGGTTATATTAGGTAGTTTTGGAATGTGATAGGCTCTTTTTGATCATTGATTATGAGGAGCTCTGATTTCGATGGGTTTACAGTGATGTCATTGAGAAAGTAGAATGAACTGCTGATCCTAGTGATATGCTTCATCTATTCTTTGCTTTGTGTGATGAATGTGGTGTCATCCATATATGCTATTATTGAAACGTTTACCTCTCCTGCTTTTGATTTTGGATCTGTGGGATCTTTGGAGGAGCGTATGGAGTATTCTTGCATTTTATGAATTCTACTCACCAGGAGGTTATAGTATATTCTTCAGAGAATAGGTGAGATTGTGTCTCTTTAGTCTATACCTTCATGTACCTTATATGGATTTGTGTTCCCAAAGTGTATGATAACTGTGTTTGATCTATCACTGAAGTATGCTTTGATAATGTTTGATATCTGTTTGAGGATCTTTATGCATTCCATGACAGATATGAGTCTTGAGAACTTGATTGTGTTATAGGCCTTGCTCATGTCCTGAAAGCGTATGTGACATGATTTTTTTGATTCTCGGGTATCTTCCAGGATACTGTTGTTAATTGTGATTGGTTCTCTAGTACTGTGGCCTGGTAGGGTTGCCCAGTTGTATTTGGAGAGTATAGGGTGAAGTGTGCATACTTTTGTTATTCTGTTTGTTAGTATTTTGATGAATATCTTTTTTATGGATTCTAATAGTGTTATCGGGCATGTGATATTAATGTCATGTTGCCAGTCTTTTGGCTTCAGAATTGGATATATAGTTCACTTTTTCTATTTCAAGGGTATATTCTGGATGTTGAATACCTTGTTGAAGAAGTCTGTGAGGCTTTGGATCATGGCTGGTCCTAGTTTTTTGAAGACGATATAGGGGATGTTGAATGGTCCTGATGCTGATTTGTTGCTAGTGCTAGATATCGTTTGCTTGACTTCTTCTACTATGATGGTTAGTGTTGTGTGGCGAACCACTCCTCTTGAATTTTGGGGAGGATTTATAGTCTTGTTCCCAGGTGGTACCTTTAAGATTAATTATGTTGCGACTTTTTGTCCACTGTTCGAAGTGATTCCTGACTGTCTGTTTGATCTCTTCGGGTTTGAATATCACCCTTTTTTCATTGTTGTCATCTTGTTTTATGAGTTTACTAGTGATAATGCTGCATTTTGGATCATTTAGGATGACTCTAATCATCCGTTTCTTGTCAGTGCTCAGCAATTTCTTTCGGGTGGTTTTGAGTTGCTGTGTGTCCTGTTGCATTTTTATGTGTATGTCTTTTTTAAAGCTCAGTTTGACTGTTTGGATTTGCTCGTCGATGGCTTTGATATATTTCTCTGGTTCGATATTGGGGGTCAGTTTTGGGATTGATATTGTTTGGGATATTGCTTGATAGAGATTCGTTGCCTCGGGCTGTAACCATATGTTTGGGTCCTTTTTGAATTTTGCTACTTCTTTTCTCAGCTGTATGAGTTGTATGAGGACAATGGGTTTTGGCTTTTCAATTGGGCATTGCTGTTATCGCTGCTTTTCCCTAATCTTTTTGATGTGTTTATTGACATGTAAAAATATTGCTTCTCTAAGGGTGTTCAAGTTCTGATCCATTGATATTGATCTGTTGTTGATGTCTTTCTTCCATGTTATTGCGAAGGACTCCATGTCTTCTCTAAAGTGGGTCCATGCCTGGGGTTTGATATTAGTCCAGTCATATCTCATGTTGTTATTGGGTCTTTTAAATCATTTGTGTAGTATTTCTTTTTACCAGGATTCCATAGTGCATAATTGAGCTTTGTGGTCTGTGGAGATGATGTTGCTTCAGCTTTGGTGTATATATGCATCTATTGAGGTCCATATTGGTCTGATTTGGTCCATATGCTGTCTATTCTGCTATATGTGTATTGAGATGACCATGTGAAGCTTTGTGTGGAGGGGTTATGATATCTAAATATATCTATAAAGCCGAGTTCCTCCAGTATGTTGAAGAATTGATTTTCTGTTTTTGCGTGGATTTTGCGGATTGTACTGGATTTGTCTAGACAAGGGTTTGGATATGTATTGAAGGCCTCGGCAATGGCTATATGCCAGTTGTTGCTGGTGTGTTGTTTTGCTAGATTAATAATTTGTTTCTGAATGGTGTCTTTTTCTTTACCAGGTCATGCAGCTGAGTAAACACCTATGATTCTGCAGTATCTTTTCCTGGAGAAAGCCATGTCGATGCAGATGATGCGACCTTAGATAATTTGTTTGCTAATAACATGGTCTGCAAGTTTCTGTTTAATTGCTATGCCCACACCAGATCCAATTGGGTTAGCACATGTCCATCATGTAGTGTATCCTTCAGTTTTCCAGTTGTGGGATTTGCCAAGTCCATTTGTTTCTGTGGATACTATGATGTCCCATGGGGTTTGTTTCCACATTTCCATCCAAGTTTTCCTTTTGTGTGGTTCATTTAAGCCTTGGACGTTGAGTGTAGTAATGGTCCAGAAAGGTTTGTCCTTATTTGTATCTGCTTCTATATTATTGTTTTAATTTGGTTTATTTTGAGGGGGGAGATTTCTCATGGTTTTGAGTGTCTGTTTTTGTGTGTAAGGGTGAGGTGAGAAGGTGAGTTGTGTGTGTGGTGGGGTCGGGTTGTAGTAAGGGGTGCTTGCATTCTTTGGTTGTGTTAGTAGATGTGGGTGAAGGGAGTTCATTGGGTCTGTCATTGATTCTTGGGGGTGGTAAAGGTTGTTTGATCTCCTTGGTTGAATGTGATGTTGTTGTTATGCTATGTGCCTAAATTCTGCATGACTAGTTGAAATTCTTGATGCATTTGATGTATGTTGTTTTGAATGGATTGTTGCTGGTTTTTTACTTGCTCAATTGGGTTGATGGCTTGTGTCTGGATTTTTGAAAGAGGAGGAATGTCTGCAGATTGACTTTGTGTGATTTCTTTCATTTAATATTCATTCAGGCTTGCTTCGTCGAGATTTTTCCTGAGAGTGAGCCATTTAGTTGGGTCTCAATGGTTTTGATGCGGTCATTCATTTCTGCCTTCTGTTCTTCTATGTTATCAATTTTCCTGAGTATTCTCTGTAGGTTGTTGTATATGTTGTCGTTGTTTGGGATTTCTCTGGTGTCGAGCTCCTCAGTTTCTATTGTTTGTTTGGTTGCTTCTGTGTATGATAGTTTTCTAGGTCATCTTCCTGCTGTGATCATTTTGTATGTGTTGTGTGTTATTAATATGATAATGTTACCAGTTTTTGCTGATCTGAATTTTTTGCAGAGTTTGCCAAACTTGTGAGTGATGTTTTTGTTGAGTTTAGCTTTTTCTTTCTGTTGTATGTGGATGTGACAGTCAATAGCGAGATGTTTGGGTGACTGGCATATTGCGCATGTTTTGACCTGCATGTTGATCTATTTGAGTTCGGTGTCTTGCAGAGTGGGGTTCGATTTGATGATTGGTTCCAGTTGTGTTTCCTTTGCAAAGAAGATTACTGCATAGTGCTTTCTTTTATAGTTTTTGTTTCTAGGGATATAGCAGGATTTGCCTTTGACTAATGACACTAATTCTTTGAGATCATATGCTGTTGTATCAGGTGGTAAGTTACAGAGTCTTAATGCATTGTCCTAACAGTTTCTTTTTTGTTCTGATGTCCATTTAGCATTAAAAATCCTTACAGATTCAGCACCAATGAATGCAGACCAGTTAGAGAGAGCTTGTTATTTTGCTTGATTTGAGCTGAATTGAACTGTTGCTGTCTGCTACATAACATTTGTTTTGAGGATAATTTCCTGGATTTCATCGTATTTGTTAAATTGATTGTGAATATCCTGGGTTTTAATTTGGAGTGGAATTGTAACGAATCGCGCCTACCCCCATCAATTCTGTGTAAGTATACATGACTCTGTGTGACTATAGACCTGAAGTCTGCCCTGTCTACTATTTTTGGACTCTCTACATAACATTATCCGAGATCATCTTTAGCGATCCCAGGTTGAGTGCCTTTCATTATAGTCAATTTGTCTTGTTTCCCCAGAATAGAAATCAGCCCCGTAAACAGTAGTAGCGTGAACTAATAGATTTCTTTTATTATTATTATTTTTCTTTTTGTTTTTCTTTTTTTAAGTTATATTATAGCCCCATAAGTCTGGACGTCCGTTATGTCAAGATTTATATATTTTTAATTATTGTATTTATAGATTTATTTATGTTATTTTAACTAAAAAGTACTTTAGGTCAGATTCTTATATAGAGAGGAAAAGCCTCTTCTGAAATAAAACAACTTTGTTGTCTTGTTGGCCAAATAACAATTGTTTACTGACTTATTGAAATAAAGTCTTTTACAGGAATGTCCCACACTATAATGCCATTGGTGCGATAGTATTTTGTGAAATGGGTTCTGATAGTGAATTTCTTTTCTAGTGTGATGCTGATTATGTGGTTACATGCTTTTGTTGCTAAGTCTTTATTGCCCCAAAGCATATGAATTCTTTGTGTTCCCTTCTTTGTATCATTCGGGCACTGATTAGCCCTTTCAGGTCTCTGAGTTCTGTTTTGACAAGTGACATTTTCTCTTGATAGATGCTACTGTGTAGGTTAATATTTTGATAGTTGTCAGCCATCTTCTATTGCTAGTCAGATCTTGGGAGAGAAGGATTTGTGTGAGAGAGTTGGGTGAGATGTTGACCGTTGTCTTTTGCTGGTATATGTCTGCCAGCCATAGGATGTTTTTGTTTGTAGCTGGAGTGCGTGTGTTCTATCCCATTGGTGTTGTTAAGTTCCATTTCTGCCACTATGTCGTCTCAGCTTCCGGATTGCAGTGTAGCTTCAGCTTGAGTGGCAGGATTGTTCTCTTGTTTTTGCGGATGTTCGTCACCTCTTCCATATCATTGTTATTGCTGGAGGTTGTGGTTGTGGTTGCAGATGTGACAAGAAGGGTGCTTGTATTTGTGTCAGAAGTGAGATTGTTAGTGGGTGTAGTTTGTTTAGCTGGACAGTTGCTGGTTTCTTTTGTGTCTGCAGATTGAGGTTTCAGTGTAGCAGTTGTATTTGCAATCTGGGTGGTTTTTTCGTTGGTTTTGCTGAGGAGGTTTTCATTCAGGTATGTTCTGGTGGAGCTAGTCCTGCTCCAAAGTCTTTGGTCGGGTTCATGTCGAGCAGTTGTTTCGAAACTGTATATGCAGAGTTTTTTCATAATAGTTTGTCTTTCTATGTCACATGATTGACGGAAAGAGTTTTTCTATTATACTTATTTAAATTAGATATATCAATTTTATTATATAATATCATTTTTGTTAATTGTTCTATTATTTTTGAATATTATAGTGGTTTAAATATTTATTATAAAACCTTTTCTTTTTAAGTAGAAATCTTAAATTTGATTCTTAATTAATTGATCTGATTATATCTTATATCTTTATTTATTGTAAGTTATATAATATATTCTATTATATTCAATTCTCAGATAGAATCATTTTATAATCCATATAAGTTCTTACTAATGTACCAATATATTAGTAATCAATAGTATACCATATAATTAATTTTTATTTTTTATCATATTATTCTTAATTGCTTTTAAAATAATCTACAGAGACATTTTTTAGTTATTGTTAATAAATTACTTCTTCTAAAGTTTTGTTTGCCTTTGCAATTCTTATTATGACTTATTAAGATATTAGACTGAATAAAAACTATTTTTTATGATGGCCATTGGTAATAATAATTATATAGATTTTTTAATATATAGTTGATCCATTATATTTTTAACTAATATTATTGACCTAAGTTTCTTAGTCTCCAATGAGAAAGTTTTTTTGATAGATTTTCTTATATTTTCAATAGAGATTTGAACCAATCAAAGTTTTTCCTAATTTCTTTGGTGTCTTTATATTTCCAAGTAATAAGATATTGAAAATCCTTAATTTAAATTGATCAAGACTGTATGATATAATTTATTTGACTATGATCAAAAGAAAAATTTTTAGATTGATTGTATCCAAAGTAAAATATATAATTGATAAGCATGCAACCTTATACACTATAACTTAAATTGTAAGTATTATTCTTAAGTAGGATTGAACTGGCACCTTATGCTTAGGGACCTGGGAACACACTCACTGCAATATAAACCTACGGATTGATATTTAATTACTATTCAATAAAAATACACTGTAATGATATAATTATGGATTAAATAATATGGTTTTAAAATTTTTATAATAATATTATATGATATTTTCAACTTTAGATATTAGTACAAATATAGTTTTAATAATTTGGTTTATTAAACAATATTTCAATTTTATAATAGAAATATGTATTTGAAAAATTACAATAAAATAATGTTTTTTATAATCACATATTTTTGATAAAATAAGAACCTTAATATAATTTATAAATATTTTGCAAAAAAAAAAAAACATTGTTATTTTTATTTATAGAGACTACTTTAAAATCAATACGTAAACAAAAAAAATTTTAAAAAAATCAACTCATTTAAATTTTCTAAAATTTAAAAATTTTTTTTTTTAAAAAAATTAAATAATTTATGAACACTTTTTGTTGCATGTATAAATTTTATGTTATATTCGGTATGTGGATATTCACGCTGTTCAATTAGTGCAGGAGTTCGAAAAAACGCTGTACGTAGATACACCAACAAGTCCTTTTATTTTTGATAAAATAATATATAAGTTGAACATAAAACACACATTATATTATCCAAATGATCAATTTAATTGAAAAAATTATTAAAAGTCTATTGGAGAAATAATACCTTTTAACATAACCTAATACAAGCACTACACTCCATAAAATATTTCGAAAAAACGAGTCACATAATCTTGGATTTTGTTAATTGACAAATAAAAATAGAAATTAACATTGTAAAATTTTCACGCATGAACCAATATAAAAAAATTATATATATATATATATATATATATAGCAAATGTTGCATTTTTGATTCAAAAACAACGCCAAGAACATTACTCACATTCTTATAACTAAATAGCGCGCAATAATATTTATAAAATATCAATAATGATGTTTTAAACTTTTTTCAATAAAATACGATATAAAATTGCTTACGGCCTAATAGTTCGTCATAGAAACGGTCAGAGATTCATAATTTTGGTTAAATAATTGTATATTCGATCGAGAATAATAACCAAATTCTTTTTATGGCACACTTATACTTGCGAATTAAAGGATGACAAATAATTAGATTGTGGAAACGATTACGTAGCAGTTAAAATAATAATTTTAGAATCTTTGATTTTTCTCCTTAAAATTATACAGGTTAGATAAGCGCAAGAATTGTATATACAATATGTATAGTATTATTTTATGAATTCAGGAATTGCTTTTGCTAATGTTTCTGTGAAAATGTTTCGATAATTATCGATTAGAGAACAGATTAAATAAATAAAAATATTATTTCTTTCAGGTCGAGGAAATTACCGGACTTGAGATTACTACGGAGAACAGAGTGGCCAAGGATAGTACTAAGAAAGAAAAGATCTTGATGTTCATTCTTAAGACTAGTTTCTTTCACGCCATACTCTAGAAAGTTTTTGACTACTTTCATGAGCAATGAAAAATGAATGCATTTAAATTTATTTACATGTCGTACTACAAGCAAAGAAATGCGCATTTCTTTTTTTATTGAACCCGATCGCCTCGAAGAAGAAAGGATCATCACGTAATCAGTACGTAACAGGTAAGCTCGAAAGTTTGTAGCACAATTACGTAAGAAAAAATTTATCTAATTCTACGTACGCATTCCGCATGCCAATACTTAATAATTTGTGTACGTATCTTACGACTTGTAGCACCACGAAGACTCTCCTGCAATTAGAATGCTTGGGAAATGATGAATTTGTCTACGTAACAAGTGAAGGGCAAAATTTTGAGTCGGTAACTTCCGAAAGTTTTAAATTCTTTGAATAATGAGTTTTCTTTAATTTTTTGTACATACTAAATCGAAAGACTAATTACAATATACGTATATACAGTATATATTTTTTAAGTTCCCTTTATTTA
Organism: Acaulospora colombiana; assembly: GCA_910592055.1. Taxonomy (NCBI): domain Eukaryota; kingdom Fungi; phylum Glomeromycota; class Glomeromycetes; order Diversisporales; family Acaulosporaceae; genus Acaulospora; species Acaulospora colombiana. The sequence continues at coordinate 13,199 of CAJVPT010002609.1, forward strand.
ATGCATCTTAAATAAAAACATATCGTATTATACTTTTATTACGTTCTTTCTTTATATATATATTACTGTATATATTTTAGATGTCAGTGATGTAAACATGTACAATATCTAAATCAATGCATTCTTTGCTTTCTGTGCGATATACACTATATTTAATTTTTATTTATGTTTTTTACTTGTCGCATGCACATGCAAAATAAGATGCAAAGGGAAATTACGGTTTTCTTTAATCATTTGGAAAAGGGGGCATTGCATCGTTACAAAGTACAGCGCGTATATGTAACCGACTTCAACCAATGAGAATTTCAAAGGTATTGCACTAATTATACTTTCGCGATTACATAATATTTCTTTTACAATCAATATTATATGCGCATAACTCACATTGCCAGCCCATACCCCGACACAATGCATTCTTCTGGTTAAAGGAAATGAAACACCCAGATTAATATTTTTTTTGAATTCCTATTTTAAATTTCCTTTATAGTTTCTGTCCTACCGGTTACATGTAAATTCATTGTGACAACATTAATTGAGTCCTATTTATCCGAATTTAAAATTCTAATGTACAACACAAAGTTGCATACTCGCGGTAAAGAAATATTATCGTGTATATGTAACATAAAAAAGTTATATAAATAGCATAAATTTTTTCAATTCCAAAAGATGGTTTCTTTATAGAAATCCGAACTTGTAAAATGCACATAAAATTGTTTCACCTTTTTGTTGTTCTTCTATGCGTTCTTTGCGGTAAAGTTCTTTCCAAATCATTCATTGTCTTTTTTATACTCGTGGTTTAATTATTTTCACCTTTTTAGTCACAACGCGTGGAAACATTTCTTATTGTCGAGAAGGTCAACTATTATGTGGCACCAAATGCGTGCGTATTTCTATCATTTTGATATTATTAATACGTATTCATTCTAACTCTTTCAAAAATCCCATTCACAGTGTCCTAAAGGCGATCGATGTATAAACAATAGAATTTGCTGTCCTTCTAAACTTTCGTGCGGAAAAAAATGCGTGAGTGTTTATAAATTATCGTCATTATTTTTATCCTTTTATAATTTTAACAAGTTTTAATGTAATTATTAATGATTTTGTATTTGCAGTGTGAAAATTCTTGTGAATGTATAAACGGAAAATGCTGTGTTAAAGATAAAATATGTGGCAAAAAATGCGTGCGTATTTATTTATTGATTTGTTTGTTAATTTATCGTATCATTTATATTTTTTAATAATTTTTCTTAATCATTATTGTACGTATGTAGTGTGCTGATAATCTTATTTGTCATAAGGGAAAATGTTGTTGCCCCAATGGTGGAAAACTTTGCGGCTCCACCTGCGTTAACACCAGATCTGACAGCAAAAACTGCGGAGCATGTGGTAAAGCTGTACGTATAAACTTTTATTCATTTTTTTAAACAAAACTCTTTGTTAATTTTAAATTTTTTTTCTTAATTAACTTTACAGTGCGCAAGTGGCCAAACTTGTCATAACGGAAAATGCGTTTGCACCGGCACGGAAACACTTTGTGGCTCTACCTGTGTTGACACCAAATCTGACAACCAAAATTGCGGAACTTGCGGTAACGCTGTACGTATAAGTTTTTTTTCAAATCTTTTGATAGATTGTCTTCTTTCTTTTTAAAAATTAACAATTTTTCTTAATTAATCACTTTACAGTGCACCAGCGGCCAAACTTGTAAAAGTGGAAAATGCACCCTAACTTGTCAGCAAGGTCAAACACTTTGTGGAAGTGCCTGCGTTGACACTAATTCCGACAGTCAAAATTGCGGGACTTGCGGTAACGCTGTATGTACAGTATAAGCCTTTTTTCGATCTTTTTGATAAATCGCCTTTTTTAAAAAAATTTTTATGATTTTTCGTAATTAATTCACAGTGCGTTGGTGGTCAAACTTGTCAAAACGGAAAGTGTGATTGCACTGGCACAGAAACACTTTGTAGTTCTACCTGCGTTGACACCAATTCTGACAGCAAAAATTGCGGAGCTTGCGGTAACGCTGTACGTATAAGTTTTTTTTCAAATCTTTTGATAGATTGTCTTCTTTCTTTTTAAAATAATTAATAATTCTTATTAACTAATTACTTTACAGTGCAATAGTGGCCAAACTTGTCAAAGTGGAATCTGCACTTTAACTTGTTCTCAAGGTCAAAAACTTTGTGGAAGTACCTGCGTTGACACCAATTCTGACAGCAATAATTGCGGAAGTTGCTTTAATATTGTATGAATAAACTTTTTTCTAATCTTTTTGATAAATCATTTTCTTTCTTAATGATTTTTCATAATTAAATTTTCAGTGTAATGGCGCGACTTGTCAAAACGGAGCATGCACTTGCACCGACGCAAAAACATATTGTAGCTATTGTTACCAATCCGGATTCATGATAATTTGTACCGCCGGCTGCGTCGACACTAATTCTGACGTCAATAATTGCGGATCTTGCGCTGTCTATGTATGTATAAGCTTTTTTCTAATCTTTTTTGATAAATCTTCTTCTTTCTTTTTTAAAATTAATAATTTCTCTTAACTTTACAGTGCGCTAGTGGTAAAACTTGTCAAAGTGGAAAATGCACATAAATGTGGATAAATAAGGCTTATAATTAACTTTTAGAATATTTAAATAATGTGTCTACGTATTTACGTATTTGATTTATATAAAATAACCTAAAATAATTAAGGTTAACCGGTTGCTGAATAAACGACTTAGCATAAATAAATAGTTTTACAATTTATGTATTTAAACGCTTAAATTCTACGTATTTATAGAAAAAGTTCTAAATTAAAAACAATCTTTTTAAACTCGCTCATTCCTATCACCTCTTGCCTTTCACTTTATCGTTTTGTGTAATTTTGATGGTGTCTGAGATTCTAACGTGCTGGAACTTACTGCCCTCCCAATTTTTTTTAGGAGTTAACTTGCTTCCTATGAATAAAGAAAGTCACTACTCCTGATATTGTTTATCCGAAATAAATCCGTGTCACATAAAAGATCTATTCAGCCACTAAAGTTTTTGGACGAATAAGGAAGCAAGTTACTAGAGAATTTTGGATGAAGACTATAATATACGGTATATGCTATTGATAGATTCGGTTCTATGGTAGGAATAAAAACATACAATTCAACCACATTACGAATCCTCATGTAAAGGATGCCTAAGATACAAAAATTGTTGTTTAAGACAAATTAAAATAAAAGGAGAACCCCTTCACGAGAACAGGAAGAAGAGGAGTCACCCTTGACAAAGATACCACGGAAGAAACAGGGACCCTCTGTAATCGAATTCTTACTTACCTATAATAATGTGGATTATTTCTTTTCAATAACATACAAGCGCTACCCTCGGACAAATTCTTAACTATCCAAAACAAAGACAGAATTGACTTCAGCCTTCCAAAAGTCACCAATTGAACAATAGATTGACTTTGTGAATAGCAATAAAAAGAGAATCACAGTCACATAATGATATGTTCGTATTTGTGGTACACCAGTTATAACATTGATTAATTCTGGGGTGACCGTTAATTTCAATATTAAGTGCCTAATGGATAAATTTGGGTTAAGAATTGAGGAAAGTCAACAAACTCTGTAATAATGATTACGGGAGCAAAAACAAGAACGTGGAAAAATATAAAAACCTTGAAAATCGCTGTTTTAATGTGATTATAACTACGCTAGTGCAAACGAGAAATTCTTGCGATAAAACTCTGCTACTCGGCAATTACTGGTTGAAAGGTAAATGCCCGCGTTCATTTTAAAGAACAATAGATGATATTGCAATATAAATGAAGGGTGTTATGACTCCTATATCTCATAATTGTTCGATAAAAACTGTTCAGATGCTCTATGGGGTTCTAATCTGTTGATTGCAAAGGCAAATATATAACTTAATTTCATTATCTTATGACTATTTCTGAGTTTTTTTTTTTTTTTTTTTTTTTTTTTTTTTTTTTTTTTTTTTTTTTTTTTTTTTTTTTTTTTTTTTTTTTTTT
>CAJVPT010002610.1:0-17210 GCA_910592055.1 Acaulospora colombiana
GATATCATAATATTAAAAAACTAAGAAATGGGTAATATGAATTGCAAGTTCCTATCTCTTCTCTAAGTTTCTCAAGTAATGATAAAACTTTAATGAGTAAAAGCTGAGGTCTAAATATTTTTCTTGAGATATTTCAATTTGATGTTTATTTAAATGAAAGATCAATTGATTGATTCATTCAATATCATAAGTGATGATAAAGAAGATTTCTTCTGAAGTTCAAGAGAAGCAAGAAGATTATTTCAATTATGTAGATTCCTTTTAAGAGAAGAATTGCTTTTTTTTTTACTTTTTTGATGGGATCTTAAATTGTTCTTTTTTTTCAATTTCTTTTTTTTCCTTTTTTTCTTAACTTGATAATTTATGATTTATGGGCAATCTATAGTAACAAACTGTTAATGATGAATCTAATAGATAAAGATTATATATCAATCCTTCAAGGAAGTGAAATATTGCCTTTTAGACCTAACTTAGAGTATTTTGATATAACAATAAGTTAGTTATTATGTGAAAAATCTGTAATATTGTAAATAGTTATATAACTTCTCAATAAAGATCAAGCCATATGACAAATTTTTATCAAAAATTTTTAAACTTAACTTTCAATAATTAGTTATAAGGAAACTGAATTTACTCAAAATAAATATATTATTCATTTTAAATAAAACTTATTTTAAATTGATATAAATCCTACACAATCTATTGTTCCAATAAAAAATAATATTAAAATTACTCTTTTGATAATTAAGTAATATATAGTATATAACAATATGGTTATATAGTTACTCTGATCAATTTATATTATTTGAAAGAACTATTGAATATTATTCAAGACATCAAACAATTTTAACAATAGTATTTATAAGAAATTCTATTTTAAAATTTTTATTACTATTATCATAAAGCTAGGTGCATTTATAAAATCTTTTAAAGTAATCCAAATCAAATTTATTGAAACAAGTTTTCATGCCTAAATTATCTTTTTGAAATAATTAATAAAAATTATCTTTTTGAAATAATTAATAAAATTTATCAAAATAATTTTGTTTGAAAATTTGATTTAAAGAACTTTACTGTTTAAGAAGAAAAAAAAAATACAATAAAAATAATTCCTAATATTATTGGATAATTATTTTTTTGATATTCTTTGATCACTTTATAAGATGTAACATATTATTATAAATCAGGTAATCCAGGAAACCTAGAGGCTTAAGTGATCCATTTTTACAAGTATACAGTATAAGCAGTAGTATTATATCAGTTACGTAAGTTTTTATGGTTAAATAAATTAAGGTCAACATGACATTAAGTTTAAAAATAAAATGACATCCACTATCAGGCTTTTTTATTGTCGTTTCTAAATAAAGTTATATTATTGACGCGTTATCTATTTTTCATGCTTCATCATCTCATTCGTTGTGGCGTGTGAAGATTTCCCATATTGAGATGTTATAGTTACTGTATGGTCATTAATCACTCCTCTCAATCATGCAAATAAAAATATTATTATTGGGAAAACAACTTTAAAAAATATATGTTTATACAGGGAAAGATGCATTTATCAATCGTGTCAACGTATTCTCATTTTTTTGCAGGACTCATTGAATGTCATCCAGCTCATCGTCATTATAATCACTGTCGTTATCTCCAAATATATCTTCGTAATCATTTAGGTCTTCTGGTTCGTATAAAATTCCTTCATCATCTTGCACCAACTCATCTATCACGTGTAATTAAACAAATCGATGAATTACTCTATCAGACGTTGTGTGAACACCTAAAAACTGTATACCTTCATGCTCAACGGATTGTTGCTGCGAACGTTGGAGATTGCGCATCAAATCGGAAACCTTAATCGCAATTGTGCGAGGTCAATTATTTATCATAGGATGAAAGCGAATTCATATATATATTGTATATATACCCTATCTTCAAGAGGATCTTCCTCGAATTCGCCTTCAGTATCACTTGGTTCCTCGCATTCATGATCATCGTCATTTCCCAAATGATCTTCGCGTAGCAGATCTTCGAAATCTTCGTCTTTCAAAGTTTTACCTTCAATCAATGCTTTAAATTTCCTTCTCATTATCTTTCGCATTTTCAGCAATGCATCTTGCTTGTAATGCCCATCTCGTTCCTCATTGGTGGAAATATCAAGTGTAATTAGTTTTTCATATAGTCAAAGAAAATATGATGATGCGTATACAACGTACCGTACAATCTTCCTGCACGGCATCAGGCGATTCTATTAAATTCTTTAAAAGAGGATCCGTTATGTCACACATCTGGAAAACCGCTATATCTCGCTTTGTGGTGTGGCCATCAAAAATGTGTGTCTTCCGAGGAATCGAACTGAGTTCAAGTGTCATTTTAGTGGGTGATCAAGCAAGTTTCAAGATTTATCATCAGATAAGATTAGTCTCACTTGGTGGCATCATCTGACATATGAGGAAGTCCGCACAAATCTGTTGTTGATTCCCCTTGAACACGAAGGAGGCGTTTCGCCCTGTCTAGTCTAGTTGGTCGTCTCGTGTTCCGAATGTCAAGAAGCTGGTAGCTAGGGAAAAATGACACAAGATCATCACGAGGCTTTAAATAAATTTATTCATTTCATTTTTTTTTTTTTTTTCAAAAAAAAAAAAAAATCTACATACAACCTAGCCTCTTTGTTTCTTCGTGGATCATATCCATAACGAATCCAACAATCGCGCCACGGTCCATTTAACATCCAGTAAGAGACCAATGGCAATAACCTTGCGTGGGTCGCAACGACAAATTAATTTATCCGAACGGACACGCTAATACTTCATATCTCGATACTCACATCTTTACAATTCTCCTATCGCATAACGGTAAATTACCCAATAGCGCCAGCCTTGTCCATATCGGTCTCTCCGAGAACAACTGAAAGATCAGGTAAATCAGTGGTTGCCTAATTTCGCGCTAAAAGTCAATGAGAATTTACTTTTTGTATCCTGGAGACGCTCTCGGGGGACGCCAAATGTCTATGTCTGACGGAATCTGGCGGTGGTGCATCTGGAACAGGTGAGAAGTCTTAAGGAATGATGAAGGGAGTATTTTTTTGATTATCTGTGGAACACAGCGTTATGTAATCATGTCAAAGGATATCTTCCGCATCAAAGCTAATCGAGAGGGAAACATATTTCTTCCGACGACTTCTGTTGATGAGCTTAAGGGCTGGCGGCTAGAGGTATGCGAACATGGATTTTAATAATTGGATAATTGACGTACTGAATGCAGGTGACAAGCTTGACACATTGTACCTGACCTGACCATCCCCCTTTTGAATCAGAACTTTTACAACCGCCATATTCTGACGATATCTAGAAATTTTTGCGGGTCAGAATGAGAATGTTCAAAGTATAGTCGCTTTCCAGGGTAACACAAATCTAATTACCCATATTCCATGGGACACTCTATGCGGGAGAATGACGGCGGCGGAAGATTATCCTCTGGATTTTCACCGCTCATAATCGAATCAAAATCCATGATGTTGTCAACTGTCATCATCATCATTCAATGAAAGGTCAATCGCATTTCGGATTATTTTTCGGGTATAAAACCGGGACTCCCGGTGGAACACGGGTGCGCGTTACCATATTTGATTGTGATCTTGACTACCACGAGGTTTTCGTTATTCTTACGTACCGTCAAAATTCTCTAGTGTCCTCCTGTATTTTGGAATGGTGTCGTTGGGATTGGGAACGAATTGGTAATCGGCCATGCCTAGGATAAAATTAAGTTAGATTCCTCTCAACAATCTCGTGAAAATTTATTCGTGGTCTTACCTCGGAAGCGGCATGTTTTACTGATGATCCCAATCACTTTAAAGTCGATTCCTTTTATACCTTCATTGCCAGTCTGATCATCCGAGATATGTTGTGAGAAACGGCTTTTACGCTTTTTTCGTTTCCAGGTTACCTTGAGTAAGAGATTTGAAGTTGGAATAACATCCCCGTTGATAGGATGGCAGAACGGATCACCGGGTCTAAATCGAAGTTCCATGAGATCCTCGTTTACCGCCTTCAAACGAGCAAGCAATAGAAGTGAGGTGAGCGAGAAAGATCGATACAATTTCGATGAGTAACAATTTCACGAGTCGACAAAACCTTTTAATTCACCTTTTTCAAACCCCTCTGTCCTCCGAGAGTTTGCAAAACTTTATCAATGTTTTTTACGTATCCGGGATATTCGACGGCGAATAACTGATTTGGTGGAATAATTCTGTTTGGTGCCTCGTCGTAGCATGCAAGGGGAATCTCCGCCATTTTTTCCATATGATAATTTGACGAATCGAATTTTTTGAGGGAAAGTTTTGGACTGGTTGTGTGCCTGACATTCGCACCATAGCCGATTAACCTATTTTGGTGTATTATGTAATCAGTGATACGATAAACTATGAAAATACGTGCGTGCATATTTTTGAGTTCAAAATCTTTTGTCATCCACCTCTTTTCCCTTGATTCACACGTCTTTTTTTTTAATTTCACAATGGAGTGCCAAATATGTCATAATTATCATAACAAGTTCTGTTGTGCAAAGTGTCTTCGCGAAAGGTATTTCCATTAACTTCACCACGAAATCGTTGCTCCTTTTCGTTCCATTCTCACCGTACACCTTTGCCTTCATTATTGTTAAAGGCTGCGCATACATAATAACGAAATGAAACAGATCACACTTGAAAAGCAGAGGAATTTGGAAAAAGCAAATAAATATGTCACTGGAACGTTAAGAAATTTCCAAGTAGGCTTGGCAGATAAGCATAGCAGAGTTCAAAAGTTAAATAGCCTTGAAAAAGAGATCAACAAGAAGAAGGAAGAAATTGGTCGAGGTAAAGGTTGAAGACGCCGCGCCAATGTGATCATGAGTTAAATGATATTAATTTTGAGGGTTGTGACCAAATCCAGATCGTCAAGAAATTGACATCTTGAGACGAAATATTAAGACCAGGAGGCAGGTTTTACAGGAATCGCTCGCTTATTTTAAAAAGTACAAGTCACATCAAGAGGCTCTGGTTGTGAAGGACGTGGAAAATACCAAGGAGAGGTGGTGTCATGTGCACCAAGTTCTAACACATTCGAGAAAGGTTTTGATCGCAGAACTAGTTTCACTGTTCGACTTAAAGCAAGCATCATCAGACCCATCGAAGCATAGTAAGAAGGACGATGCGACTGAAATTAGTGATGACGACGATGAATATGCGATAGCCGGGATGATACTACCGAAGGAAGCCAATTTCATCAGTGAGTAATATACCTGATCATATGTCACTCATCTCGTTCGCACGTCTCCTTCCGTTCAATCAACCGATGGCGATTAATAGGATACCCTTATGCGGACACGAATGCAGCCGTCGGACACGTAATACATATGCTGGGATTGGTCGCTTATTACCTCGGAGTTAAGCTACCATTCGTGATGGTCAATAGGGGTTCCAAGTCGTACACCAAGGGATCTGTGCCTGGAATCCCAATAAGGTTTGCTTCGAACGCATTGCGGAATTTCATTCTGACCCATTGTTTTTTTAATTAACTTGCTAACTTTTGAAATTGAACATTGCGTGTGACACTAGTAAAATGCCACTTGTGTTGAACGATCACAATTTGGAAGTTTTTACAGTCGGAATGGCGATGCTCAATTATAACATCGCATATTTATGTTACACCCAAGGCGTAGAGGTTGCCTTTCACAAAATTCCTCATACACTTCAAAACCTCTATCTCTGCTGTCAGGCGCCAAATCTCGGACGGTAGCTATGAATTCGTTGAATCAGCATTTAAACTTTCATGGAAATTTGTAATGACAATTGATTTGTTATTGTTCACGGTGTCCAAGTTCGGGGCATCTTACTGCTTTGAATCGGATCCTCGATCAATCTTTTAGCCTGGATTTTGAGGAGGTGGTGCGTATCATGTTTGCACGGAGAAACGGAAATGAAATTATGGACAGCAACATCCCTGTTGTGTCCATAAATAATTACATCGAACAAGGTGCCGTATCCTTCTATCTCGTGATTCTAAAAACGGGTGATTCGTGCGTTCATCAATCATTCAAATTTACAGATTTCGAAGATGAAAATGATGAGGATGGTGATAACTGGGTCATCTGTGACGATACGACTTAGAAACCCAGATCCCGTCGGTACACGCAAGAGGGTTCGTCGCATCATCGGAAAAAACGATCAAGTCGGAAAATTAACGGCAACAGTAATAATAATAATAATAATAATAATAATGATAATAAATAGATAGATAAAAAAAAAGAAAAAGATAGATTGTGAAGTTTTATTTAATCATTTTCCACTCCCTAGGACAAAATCATTTCATGTGATCGAGCCATTCTCAATGGCGAGGTCTTTTTGCGCGTAAGGATGACATCATCATGTTATCAGGTGCTCACCCGATCAATTAGATTATTAATCTTATCATTATAGATTAATGAATTCTTAGAAACATCCACCACACTTCCATTCACATGAATTCTTTTAATTAATTTTAAGTTTAGATGTCCCTATTGTGCTTAGATACGTGAATCTTAATATATTTATTTAATTCGTTTCTCCCATTGTAATTTTTTCCCAAGCACTGTAAATTTCTCCAAAATCGGATACTGTATAAAGCCTAATCATCTTTTCATCTCCCTGACTTTTTTGAATTCTAAGAAAATTTCAGCATTCATTCTAAAACATGATCAAAAAAAAAAAAGGCAGCTTGCGAATTGAAATAAAAAAAAGAGAATTTGAATAATACATTCATTCGGAGATCAAAGTACTACCTAATTTATAAATTATAAAGTATATTACATAGTATTTAATACATATAGTTTATTGTACAAATACCTTATATTATCAACGAACTCTATGTGACAGGAAATACTGTATATAAATAGGGGCGAATGTGAAAGGTATTTCAAACGAGGGGATAATTGTCATCATCTTTTTTTTTGGATTTTTTTTTTTTTTTTTTTTTTTTTTTTTTTTTTTTTTTTTAATAATTGAAGTTAAATTGGTAGGACATGACTGCTAAATTGCATGGTATCCATATTTTTAAAAAAAAAAAAGAAAAAAATTTTTTTTTTTTTTTTTTTCCTTAGAAAAGTTTCTTATTTTCATAGGGGTAGTGAGTGTTAGTAGTTCACTAATTGCATCTCGAATCGGGTTTATTCATTGCTACCCAGGACTCCCCTGATGACCTGAAATCGCCGAAACTTCTGATTGGGTCAGCTTCTTCTGAAGGGATTTAAGTCGCCTTGTTATCTCAGTGATAACTTCGAGTAAAGAGATCAGATTGTAAATAACCAGACGGCTGAATGACTCGAGTGCAAAAAGAAAAAAAAAAAATGAATCTGAACATACATTTATTTACGACCTGCCGGTCGTCTTCGTCTAGGGAATCTCCGTCCTCGGGTGTGCTTTCTAAAATAGCATTTAACATATAAATGGCCGATCGATATGCAATCTCGCAACCTGGCAAATCTTCACCCATGAGTTCGTTGACTGCTGCCTGGCGACTCTTTTGCACACGAATAATAAAAAAAATGTTCACGGTGAACAAGGACAATCGTAAAGTAAGGTGGTTATCAATCGAAAAACAATGCCAATCACCCACCATCTCACAGGCCCTATCGTAGAGCAGTTTCTCGGCAAAGCAATTATTAGCCCCCGCCTCTTCCGTTGAGATTTTGGATTTTGCACATTCCGCTTTCTGCAGGCATTCGTTGAATCGTGAGCGTACAAGCTGCACATCTATTTTATTAGAATCGAAAAGAAAAAATTTTTTTCGCAAGGGTTACCCCGCATTTCTTGAATGAGCGAGACAAAAAAAAAAAAAAAGTCCATCGATTACCGTGGTTGAACCTCGGCGATAGTTCTTTCCCACTTGAATATTCGGCTTGTTTCGTCCAATACTCTTTGGCGTTATCCATGGCACCTTGAAGCAAGGACAGGCATTTCAAATATAGAACAAAGGCTTCTTGCGCCAACGTAGCAGCGTTCTCAGCGGACACCGTTTTCACATCCATGACCTCGCTGCTTGCCGTAGGCCGTGGAGGCATGAATTGGTGGAGTTTGGTCTCGGCAAATTGATAAACAACGTGAGCCTTGTACGCCAAATCTTCGATTGTCTTGATCACCGCCTCCTGAAAGAGAAATAACGGTCAGATTATTGTGATGACACGTAGCATCACATCATTGAATCGACACGCCACCTCAGGTGAACCAACTATGGCATCAGACGGAAGGGAAATAACGCTTCCTCTCTGCTTCGAATACCTCTCGCTCCATGAAGGCGGGGAATTTCCCGTTCCGAACAGACGAAGCGATACACCGGATAAAGCCCTGGCAAGAGCGGATGACGCGCTTCCGGTACTCCCCGCCGATCCAGCCCTTTCGTGAGGGGAAGGAGGAGGTAATGCAAACGGCGGAGTGGTGGAGTAGATGACATAGGGGGAGGGATTTGAAATTGGGCTTCGATATTGAGGGTCCAAAGGACTCGAAGGAGAAATCATTCCCATGGGAGTTCCTTTGTTGGAATGCTTCTGCACCAACCCCAACGATTTAGGCGACGCGGCGAGTTCTATATAATTGATCGGAAGTACATGATATTATTTCTGGATTTCGAAAAAAAGTGATAGAGGGTGGAGAAGAAGATATTGATAACGGGATATAATTGAACGATGGGCTTAGATGGAAGGTCATGAAATCGCCCATTCATTGGAAATCTTCAGGCGGACGTACCGTCTGCTAGCTTGTTGACTTCTACCGTGCGTTTTGAGTCGACCACCACATACTCTCTCAAGAAGTTAACCTCATCCTCGTTGCTCTTGAGGTTCTGCACCAACAAGGAGGGGGAGGGGATCCTGTAGGGAGGCTGAAGGTCTTTGCGAACTTGAAGACCACTGTTGTCATTCGCTTTGTCGGGTGAGGGTCCGGTCGCGGCGCTTTGATGTTTTGTTGTCCTTTCATGATGCAAACGGAGGTGAGTGTAAAGATCGCACCATTTACAAGGGAAAAAAAAAAAAAAGGAAAGGAAAAGAGAAGTTAAAGAAGGATGTACCGCTGAAGGGTCTGCTGGTGTTTAACACTGTCCCTGGATATCTTCTTCTGTAAAGGATTGGTGGGATCTCCGACCAACGCGTTCGTCTCTTTCTGAGAAGAATCAAAGTCCCTTCGAGTGAGGTTTGTTTTTGTGTGATTTTGAAGAGCTCTCGTGGTTTTATTGACTCCAGCCTCTTCTTTAAATGACACTGGTATTGGTGACGATATTGATCTGTCTCTAGCGTGCCGTTTTGAATTGTCGTTCTCTGCAGTAGAATTGCTTGGAATCATCTCTTTGGCTTTTGCATATTGTGCAACCTTTTCCCTTGAAGACGTGCTTCCGGACGAGTCATTCGGTCGAAATTCACCAGTGACACACGGGTGCATAAAAAATTCCTCGAATGACATCCTCTCGACCGGATCACGCTTCAACAAACGTCTTATCAGGTCTTTAAGATCTTCGCTTATAGAACTTTTGTCGTTTGGTGGATTCTTGTCTGAATCCGATTGAATACTATCCGAATCAGACACCAAATCGCCAGGAAATTTAATTCGGTCGCGGCGTTTGTCAATCTTTCTTAGCAACTCAAAGTGATTCTGCGCTCTAAATGGAGGCTTTCCGACGATCATTTCGTATAACACCGCACCCACACTCCACAGATCCGCTTTAGCATCGTACTTTTCATAACGCAATATTTCTGGTGCCATGTAAAGTGGCGAACCACATAGTGTTTCGGCCAAATTTGTCGATGGCAGCGAACGAGCAAACCCAAAGTCGGCAATTTTTAGAATTGGGAGATCAGGTGAACCGACAGAAGGCACTTTATCTTTCTCCGAGGGGGGAGGCAACAATAGGAGATTCTAAAAACATCATCATCATCCCATTAAAACATTTGGGTTAAATGTGAAAGAAAAATCACGCATCATTTCTGTTCTTGTACCTGAGGTTTGATGTCGCGATGTATCAGATTTTTAGACCTGAGGAATTCCAGCGCGTTCGCTATTAGGAAATTATAATACTTTTTTGTAAAAAAAAAAAAAAACTTGATATTGATGGTATGCACACTTCGGATGACACTATTACTTTTCCGTTTATACATTCATTTGCCATATCAAAGAGTTCTTTTCCCTCACAAAAAGAAAAACGGCGCCACGCATTCAAGACCTTAAAAAAAAAACATCTGATACCTAATTGCTTTAAAAAATGACGAACAACACGTTCCTCCAGGCCACCACCATTTGAGGAATTTTTTGGTGATGGTGAACCACGTCGTTTAATATAACTCGACAGATCACCCATAGAACAATACTCCATTATTAGATGTATATGAGTTTCTGATTTCTAGCAGGGGGATGCGATTCAAACTTTTTAAATCACGTGGATAAGAAAAAAAAAGAAAAAAAAAAAAGAAAAAAGCTAAAGCTAGGCAAACCCACCTGGCAATCAACTAATTGGACGATATAATCATGTCGAATACTTTTCAGGATGTTTATCTCAGACTCCAGATTCTCAAATAGTTTTTTAGTCAACTTTGATCGCAAAACGGATTTGATCGCAACTTTTTTGTGCGTTTTCTGTTGATTCGAACGAATAAGGGTGAAAAATCGAGTTGATATGAGTCATCGAGACGTGTATATATATAGTTGAACAAAGTGAGGTGTGAAAGTAGTTACAGTAATTTGACAATCATATTTTAGACAAAAACTTATTTTAGACCCTTAGTATTCTCGTGGAGGTTCCAAAATGCTCGTTGAGCCCACTCTACCTGATTATATCCTTTGTAGACGGTCGCGAAAGAACCACGACCCAGTTCCTCTCCGACAATGTAGTTTCCCACATTTAGCTCCCTGGAAACTCCTCTGTGATTCTGAGATCTGTTTGTCGAAGTCATGGTCGATTTTGATTCACCGGTTCACGTCTTTTCCGTATATCCTTACCTCCTCTGTAAACCTGAATGGGGGGTTACGTGGCGAAAAAAAAAAAAGGAAAAAAAAAAAGAAAAGTTTTGATGGAAGAAAGACTACTGGAAACTGAAAATTATATAATAAAAATTTTGATTTGGCAGACTGAAAATGGTTGTTTACAAGGAAGGAGCAACGTTGAATTCGGGCTCTGTCACGAGGCACAATCAAACGACCTGTACGGAGTTTCAAACATAGAACAATGATCAAATTAGGTATGGCTTAAGATAAAAAAAGCTCCGCAACACGTAGATTTTGGGTAATAATCGTCGACACCACCACCGGCTCGAGTAACCATTACTGCACGCACACAACAGTTACACCTAATCTTACTACGTATAATTAGTTTGCGTGCAGTAGTTAATCATTATAGTCTAAATGATATGCGCGCCGTAGCAAATTACAACACCAAATTATTAAGGTTATAAAAATACTGGCGATAAACAATTACTAGTTAAGTTAAAATAGGAATTCCCTGATTGATTCCGTTAATTAAATAACTGTAGAATGTAAATTGAAGATGGAACAGTCTACTTTATTATAGGCATGCGAATTATTATGTTAAAAAAAAGAAACTAGTGCAAAATTCGTAATAGATGACAATGGTATATTTAATATTGCCTGACTCGAGGAAATAAGGTTTTTCAATGAAATTTGGTATAGGTAAATTGTTTGGTTGGATTGGACTTGACTTAATAGATAATAATTAGGTGCTAATAAGTGAATTACTTACTGATAGCAGATATTTAATTTACTTGGTTATCATTGCATAAAATTTTATTTTATTATTAACAGGATCTTTTGAAATAGATTATTATTATTACAAAAAAATTAAATTGTTTCATTTAATTTTACACCTTCTATTTTAATTTGCATACAGTCTACTATGTAGACAGGCATAAAATAGGATTTTTTATTTTCCCATTTCTTTGCCGTTATTATTCTTTTGCTTTCAACACCACATTACTTCTATGAGAACTTTCAATAAACACTTGTCGCATGATATGAGCACAAGATCCAAATGCGGAATCATTTCAGAAATAAATAAAAATGTAAGGCGTAAAGTAAAGCCGCGTCAACAACAAACAGATCAAATACCAAAAGTTTCTATTTACTAATCATTTTTTTTTTTTATTGCACACCCGCGTAAATACCCACGAGAGGTGTGGATATAAAAATAGAGCACCTTTAAAATCCCAAAAATGATACACGAACATTATAATGTTACATGGAGGTCACGTAAGAGAAGAGATAAGAAAAAAAAAAAAAGAGGAAATCAACAACATTTGCTGGATGCTTTATTTGTATCATCTGACGATAAGGTTACTTGAATGGTCTCTCCGGGCGATGGCAGGGCGACATCTCCACCCTTGTTCTCCAAGGCCTTATTAGAAACAATGCGGTATATCTCTGGATGACATTTTCACACAACGGGTTAATGACGACGACAAGAAAATAATGAGAAGAGGTTATTCATAGCAGCAGTAAGAAGGCCAATCACCTGTTAAGATGTTTTGGAAAGCAAGCTCTACGTTGCTAGCATCCAACGCGGATGTCTCGATGAAGGACAAACTATTCTCCGCTGAAAAATGGAAAATATTGACTTAACATCATCAAACTCGTGACGCCAAAAGTGACATGATTACAGTGAAGGAGACAGATGATACCGGCAAATTGCTTGGCTTCTTCGGTGGGAACCGCTCTCAAATGTCTTAAATCACTCTTATTTCCGACAAGCATAATCACAATATTACTATCGGCATGATCTCTCAACTCTTTCAACCAGCGGTTGACGTTTTCGTATGTCACGTGCTTGGCAATATCGTAGACAAGCAGAGCCCCTACGGCACCACGATAATAACTGATTGAAAACAGACATGCAAATGCATCGCGGTTAACTCGGACTCATATTCGAGGTCAAGTTCAAAAAGGTAGGGTGTCAAAGACCTACGCGCTTGTAATGGCCCTATATCGTTCTTGCCCGGCTATAATTGTTGAAAGGAGGTGATAATTGTTATAAATGAAGAGTTGAGAGAAGCAAGAGAAAAAGGGGAGCAATGATACTGTGGGAAAATTCAAATAATTACCGGTATCCCAAATTTGCGCCTTGATGGTTTTGTTGTCGACTTGAATACTTCGGGTGGCAAATTCCACACCAATGGTAGACTTGGACTCCAAATTAAATTCATTACGCGTGAAACGAGAAAGAAGATTGGATTTACCAACTCCCGAGTCACCAATTAAAACAACTAGGACAAAGGAATTAACAGATTAGCGCAGATTAATAACCATCTCCCACCTGGGCGATGACCCCGGTTTTATTGTTATTACAAAAACGGTCGAAATTATGGTCACGCTCATTAACATATTACGTTGAGATGACCTTCCTATTTTTTCAGCAGTCTCGAGATGACGTTACCTTTAAAGAGATAATCATACTCGTCGTCTTTGCTCATCTTTTTCAACTATGAAGGTTTTTTTTTTTTTTTTTTTTTTTGTGTGTGTGTGTGGAGACTCGCGAGCGTTCGAAAAAAAAAAAAAATTCACGCAAGGGTATTATAGTGTGGCTTTGTTCCAACAAATTTATACTGTGTTAAGAATTACGAGTTGATTCAACGTCCGGTCGCACTTTGGTTGTAACACAAAGTCGTAAACACGCATACAAAAATACTAAAGTATTGTTATGTTGCATGGAACACGGGATGTTTTACGTAGACAATGATGTTTGGGTGACACAACTGCAGTGACACCTACAACGATAATTCCTCAGATGATGACAAAGTAATGTAACAAATTACAAATAAATCCCTCCCTTAATTTCAATGCACTCTCCCCCTCCAATATCCGACACTTCTTAATGTAGTACCACCACCACCACCACCTCTACCTCTAATTTTTCTCCAATAATAGATCAATCCAAATAGCGCACCGCCAAGATGACCTGCACTACCGACATTGCCATGAGATTTTGTCCACGTCCGGTAGATATCATAAAATGCGTATAAACCTACCACGGCTATGGCCGGGGCCGGAATTACAAAAAAGATTAAAAATGTCGAGGACGGGAACTTGAGTGCGTAAATTGTAGACAGGCCCATCAAACTTCCTGTGTTGTCGAGCCGAGGGGGAAGGGGAAGGAGAAGGAGGGAATAAAATGAAATAAGATGCATTCGTTAAATTTGTGCAATCATTGGTGATCGAACACAAGATTGAAGGATGTCGTTGTGTTTATTACCTGATGCACCCAATGCACCAGCATAACGTTTAACGCTATCTGACTTCGGATAATAAAAATAAGTGTACGAGAGATGACTTAAAGAGGCAGTCAAAGCTGAACCGAAATAAACCAGCAGGAATTGGGTAGTTCCCAATAACCGTGACACCTGGTGAATGTTATCGAGTGTATGAGCATGGAATGGTTTTTCGGGGGTGGGTAAGGAAAAATTGTGAGCATCATTAACGCATCCAACCTACCGCTATGCCAAATCCCCAAAGAGCATACATATTCACCGCGAAATGACCGAAATCTTTGTGACTAAAGGCGTTGGTCAACGTCGTCCACCATCGACCTTCCTTGACATTATTGACGCTGACGGTGAAATTCCAATACATGAAATTTAAGTATGTGGCATTTCTGTGCTCCCCGTAGTTTAATTCCGCGAGCTTCCAAGCAAGGAAAACAAGAGCATTCGCAAGCATTATTTGGGTGACTATCCATGACTTTGTTTCAGAATTCCTGAATAGGTTTCGAGGTATTTTTAAGGAAAATTTATAAAGCTTATTTTTGGAGGTTAATTTGGAAAGATTGGAAACGTAAGGGTTGAATGGGTAAAGGTGCGTTGGTCCTCGGTTCGATGACAGAACCCCAATTCCGCGATTCGTCTTGAAAAATTCAATTTTGGCATTATGATGCAGGTGATGAAACAAAAAATTTCTTTGGTTTATTATTAATAACCGTATTATCCTCGTACATCCATCAAGATCTTTCGATAAAGGATTGAAGTTATTATTAATGAAGATTTTCTTGTCGGTGTTACGATATGAAGAATTGAACGAAGTTTTTAGGATACGTTCTAAATTTCGAAGTCGCGTGTTGTACCGAAAGTGTTTCCCGTTCGGGACAAACCCGAAAAGTTTAATAAGAGATAGAAGCATTACCAAAATTTCAATTCGTTCTGTGTTCAATCCGGACAATATGAATTAATGGTTCTGGTAACTGAAGCCAAAACAACAGACAATAGTAATAAAATTTGGGAGGAAGAAAACAATTCCTTATATTATTAGATAAAAATAAATATGTAAAACAAAAGTCAATCACTAGACAATCACTAGACAATCACCAGAAATATCACCTTGTGTAATGTGTAATATCAAACGCTTTGGTAGATCGAAAAATGTATAAAATAACGTGCGCGATCGTTCATTTCTTCCAAAAAAAAAAAAAAAATTAAAACTTTTCATCAATTTCTTCTTCTTCCTCTTCCTCTTCCTCTTCCTCTTCTTCAAAAAAAAATTATCAATCTTTTTTTTTTTCTGTGAAAAAAAAAAATAAAAATAAAATAAACATGTCTCCCTCCACTGTTATGCCACTTGCTCACGCATTAATCTCAGAATTCCTCGAATCCAATAAATATCACAACACTTTAAGCGAGTTTCGCAAAGAAGCCAAAGAATTCATCGAAGACAATAGCGAGATACAGCCCAACAGGTCATTGCTCTCCATCGTACAAGACTACATGAAGAGAGAAGCCGATAACTTGGATGTGTGCGAGAGGTAAGAAAACACTTACTTCTTTCGCGACTTGACGTCTCTTTCTTTTTTTCTTTTTTTTAATAAACTTGGTGTACTATTTATTCTACAGGAAAATTGACGAAGACCTATATTCCTCCGAGGATACCTCCTCATATCCCCGATACATCTGCGAAACCTTTTCCCAAATTCACAATTCAAACATTCTTACCATTAGCCTCCACAACGTCGCCTCTTCTTCCTACGTTGATAATGATTATGAAACCACTTCTACCCCGACAATAATCACCGGATCAGCGGATAAGACCATCAAATTCACTTCTTTGCTCACCGGTGATACCTTCAACACTCTTGACTTCCACCAAGGTGGAATTCTTGCGATCGACTTTCATCCCATTCGCTCAAACTTAATGTTATCGGCTTCGATGGATGGGAGCTGCGCGTTAGTCGACGCTTCCACGAGGGATATCAAGCAAGTTTTTAAGGATCATCAGAAACCCGTCGTCAGAGCAAAATTTTCTCTCGACGGGAGCATGTTTGTGACTGCGAGTTACGATCATTCCTTGAACTTTTAAAAAATACAAGATGTCATACAACATCGCACTATACGCACTGACACTGTTCACATGCGCAATTCCAAACTTTAGGTCAAAGTTTCACAATTGTTTTTCGGGGTAATAAACAAGGAAATTTGATTTTATTTAGATTGAACACATCATTTTGCGCTATTCAATCGATCACAGGTATGAAATTTGATTTTGCATAAGGCCCATCATTATTTTCATACATAAACTTTGAATTACAAAAATTACAAGGTGGACATTAAAATTTTATTTCATATTATTAACTATTTACACAATGGTATTTCTTCTCGATCCCAACATCATCCTTTCCTCCTCTTCGTCCCTTAGCCCCTTGATCAATTCCTTGCTGGAGAACTCATCGCTACACCAAACTTTGACACATTTATCGAATCCACACGTAATCAACAAATCCCTTTCATCATCATACCACATTCCTCTCACCACATCATTATGTCCTCTGACTTGATCAATTAGTTTTTTTGTACGCAAAGAGTACACACGAATAATTGAATCTACACCGTAAGAGTAGAAGAAGTTACCGGACGGGTGCCAAAGAACACGTGGGTTCGTCAGCTTTCGGGACAGAGAAGAGGAGTGTGAATCATTGGTGAAAGGAATGAATTCATCGTAAAAGTTTGCAAGTTGGATCAAAGAGTGATTCGCATTGATCTCATCTTTTATAATGCTGTTGTGGTCATTGAATGTTCTAAATAAGATTATTCTACCGCTTTCATCGTCGGTAGAGACCAATAAATATTTGCCATTATTGTTCGGACTGGGAGTGATATCCATCGCGGTGAACGACACCCATCCATCACCATTAGAGTTCATGTTATGTTTCGTGATTTCGAATAAGTTT